>JH792533.1:44432-59171 GCA_000291705.1 Sphaerulina populicola P02.02b
TCTCTGGCACGCACACCTTCCCAGTCGTTGAGACGGCAACCTTTCACGCGACACAACTTACAATTCGGGCGCCTTGCGGCCCCTTTTCAGATGATCCAGGCCTTGCGGCCACGCGCGGAGGGAGGCAACTCGCCTGCTGATTGCCCTTGTGGATGCCGCTACTGTACCTCCTACGTACTGAGTACCGCTTATAACTCCCCCTCCTCTCTTTAAAAGAACCGCACTTCTACTTCTATTTACTCTTTCTCTTTCTCCAACTCCAACTCCAGTAAACCTGCAACACACAACTCAAAAAGAAAAACAATGGTTTTCTACGAACCAGGCAAAACGCCCCATGGCCTCCCACGAGATCCATTCAAGGTACGTACCTACTCACCATGAGTATCCATGTACCTATATATATATATCTTCATTCACAACGAATAACAACGACAAAAAAAAAACTAGTCCTGCGTCACGCCCCGCCCCATCGGCTGGATATCCACGCGATCGGCCTCACACATCGACAATCTAGCGCCCTACTCGCAATTCAACAATCTCACCTTCGACCCTCCCTACGTCATGTTCGCGTCCAACCAAGACCAGCACACGCGCCGCAAAGACAGCGCCAACAACGCCGAACAAACGGGGAAATTCTGCTGGAACATGGCCACCTACGCACTACGCGAATTCGTCAACCGGTCCGCCGAGGGCGTCGCTGCCGACGTCGACGAGTTTGAACACTGTGGCGTGGAGAAGCAGGAGGCGGAGAAGATTGGAAATTGTCCCATGGTCAAGGCTTCGCCCATTAAATTTGAATGTGAGTACTATTCGACGTTGCGCTTGCCCGGGACTGCGCCTATGGGCTCCGTGGATGTGATTGTGGGGAGGGTGGTGGCGGTGCATATTGATGACAACATTCTCACCAATGGCTTGGTGGATTTGGGAAAGGCCATGCCGATTGCGAGGTTGGGCTATCATAATTATTGCGTGGTCAAGGCGGAGAGTATCTTTGAAATGGTCATTCCTGGTGATCCAAAACTGCTGATGGGCTTGGAGGGGAATGCGGATGGGCAGAGGCGGATCCATGATGATGATGATGATAATGATGATGATGGGAAGGGCACTGATAAAAGGCGGGAGGGTAAATTTTAAAAGGCGGGAGGACCCTGCCAAGCCAAAGCCTGAGGCTGCAACTTCCGCGTACACCACTCAAATTCGAAGCCAAGCTGCGTATATAACAATTTGCTCGACAGCGGCAGAACACGACAACGACATATACTACAGTAATACAAACAGTATAGAGGAGGCTCAGAATGGTTGTAGCAACAACATATTAAAAGCCTATATCGATCGTATGATACAGTATTGTGTTCTGACCCTCTCCGTATTAGCTGCGTTAGAATCGTCCGAACCAGAGCGATTGCCGCTATCTTTACCCCTATTACCTACGCCAAGTCCATGCCTTTCTCCGCTCGCTGATTGGCTCGGTCCTGCCTCCGGGCTCGGTGCTGGTGCTAGTGCTGGTACTCGTGCTGGTGCTAGTGCTGGTGCTCGTACTGGTGGTGCTGGTGGTGCTGGTAGTGCTCGTGCTGGTGCTCGTACTAGTGGTGCTGCTGGTACTAGTGCTGGTGCTCGTGCTAGTGCTGGTGCTGGTACTGCTGCTCGTGCTGGTGCTGGTACTGCTGCTCGTGCTGGTGCTGGTGCTGGTGCTCGTGCTGGTGGTGCTGGTGGTGCTGGTGGTGCTGCTCGTACTAGTGCTCGTGCTAGTGGTGCTGCTAGTACTGGTGGTACTGCTCGTGCTGGTGCTGGTGCTTCAACCCTGCGGCCTGAATCGTGACCTGCTAATGCGTATTTGAGTGGTGTGCGCGGAAGCTGCAGCCTCAGGCCTTGGCTTGGCAGGGTCCTCCCGCCTTTTAAAATTTACCCTCCCGCCTTTTATCAGTGCCCGATGGGAAGAGGCAGTTCAGCCGGAAAGAGGGAAAGAGCTGAAGGATTAATTAGCAGCGAGGCTTGTTCTGGTCCTGTCAAAAGTCAAAACAACTTGAAGTCACTCGGATGGTCCGTCGTCTTCATCAAGTCGCAGCGTCATACCATACGTACATGTAGCTGCTGTAAGTACCAGATCATGCATCTGCAAAACCATTGCGCATTACTCATGGGCATCTTGCCGACTTCATCCGATGCGCCACTTCGTCTCCTGGCTTTTTACCCTTCGGCAACACTCTTCCCTAAACAGTGCCCGCAATACTCAGCTCCCTGATTTGTCCCAATACATCCTCCACTCGTGCATCGAGATCGCCGCCGGCATACTGGTCGCGTGTCGAGGCATCGAGATACTGCTGTACTTGGGCCATGCGGCTGTAAGCTTCCGCGCAGAAGCGTAATTGAATTTTGACGAGGGCTTCGAATGATGGATCAAGGTATGGTACGCTATCACAAAAGTCAGTAGGTCAGCTTTGACACCGTTTTTTTCATCTCACCATACCGAAGATCGATCAACTGAGGTAGCTCGTCCGACAGCTGTTGATTCAGCTGTTCGTACGCCGCTTTCGCCTGTTGCACCAAGTCAGCTTGCTCTTCTGCAAACTTCTGCCTGAAAGGCGCCATGATGTCCTCCAACTCAGACGGCTCAAAGAAAGGAGTGGGCACGTTGACGCGAGCGCGGGGAGATATCTTGTCTGTCTTTGCTTTGCGCAATGAACTCGTGTTGCGCAGGAGAAGTGGCCGTGCGCTCTCCGAGCTGGCCTTGTACGAGGAGCTCGGGTTCCGGTAATGCATAGATATACTTCTCTGGGTATCCTTGCTGCCGCGGCAACTGAGTGAAAGCGAACTGCGATGCGCTGAAGTAAAGAGCTGAAGGGGAGAGAGGGCCTTGGATTCGCGAGATGAGTGTACAGGCATGCTGATGTGTCGCGTTGGACTCGCGAGGATGCGCTGCGTGTCTGTATTGGGATGACTAAGTCGGGATGGCGTGACTGGCATTGCCACTGGAAAGGTCTCATTGTACGCTTCGCGTAGTACAGGCAGCGTATCGAAAAAGCCAGAGTGCCGATTTGTGTTCGGCGGCGTCTCCGTGATGACAGGGCTTCTCTGCGGAGAGACTCCTTCCTGACCTGGTGGTGATTCGGTCGACGGTTCAATAGGTGAACCGAGCGCGACATCCAGAAGGGAGTTCTTGAGCAGGCTGCTCGCCCTCGCTACACGATTCATCACACTGGAGCTACGCCGAACTCCACTACTTCCCTTGGCAGCCGCCTCGTCGACCTGGATCCTGGAAACATTCCTCTTGTGCCGGAGTCCATCAAGCACTTTTGGCGGAGAAGGAAGTGACAAATCATCATGAGGTGCAGGAAAGTCGTCGGCAAACAAATGGCTGGTGCGAATAAATTCGGAAGCAGACATTACCATTTCAGTTTCCTTCTCCGTGCGTGGAAGCTTGGAGGCATCTTTGTCTGGCTTTTCCACCAGCTTCTTGACTTTACTGCGCATGGCATCATAGTCGAGCATCTTGTGGTTCCGCTTCTTGATGCCTGTAGAATAGTCAGCTTGGGTGTAATCAGAAGGTATGGCAGAAAATAGGACTCACATTCGTTGATGTCCGGAAAGTAGGCGCAAAAGCGATTGATGGGCTCCAGCACGGTAGTTCTGTAACAAAACTCAATGAGCTCATTTTCCTTCCTGACCTTGCGCCAACACATGTCCCTCGTGTAGTTCCTCCTGTTCCCAGCCTTGAAATTGAGCTCTGCCTCAATCTCATGGACAACATTATAGTCGTACATGCCGATGTCCTTGTCAAAGACCATGTCCAACAGACTCTGGTCGTGGGAAACACACCTGTATGGCCCATCAAGCGCCTTGATCGTCTCGGCGTCGAGGTCTTCTACCGCCTGCTTGTAACTTCTGCTCACGCCGTCCGAGGCTCCGCTGTCTCCGTAAAACGCGTCAATGGTCTCGGCAATTCGCATCTGGCTGGCAGTCATGGCGCGCAGACTGTCAAGATAGCCCTTGGCTTCCTTTTGCAGGCGCAACGACGCGGCCTCGAGGGTGCGGTAGCGGCGCTCTTCGATTTCGTATTCGCGGTCCGTCGTTCGCTCGACGTGGCCCGTCTTCATCATCAGATTCGTCGTCGTCCGGCCCACGCTCTTCTTGAGCCCGTTCCACGACATCTTGGCGGCTCTTCACGGTGATGGGGGGAACGATGCAGTGCTGAAGGTGTAGTAGTCGATTTCCCGACCAGAACTAGATAGGGGGCGGAGCGGTGGGAGAGGTGGAGCGGTAGGCAGTGAGGATGTTGTCGCGAGAATCAATCGTGTAGTCAACAGCAAACAACACCTGAGAGTGGCTGAGTACCTAGAACCTAGAAGCGATGTCATGTTCTACGCCCCACTCGCGTCCATATTCACATGCACGACCACCACCACCACCACCACCCTCACCACCCTCCACCATGCCTATCGCTCTCGGCCTCGAGGGCTCCGCTAACAAGCTAGGCGTCGGTGTCATCCTCCACCCCGTCTCGTCCACTCTCTCCTCACCGCCCTCTCCGCACGACAGCGCCCACTCCGACGACGGACTGCGAAAACAAATCGATTCTCAGCCCGTCCAGATTCTCTCCAACCTACGCCACACCTTTGTCTCTCCGCCAGGGACGGGTTTCCTCCCCAAAGACACAGCTGCTCACCACCGAAGATGGGTAGTCCGCCTCGTCAAGCAGGCCATCAAGCAGGCCGGAATCCAGATTGAAGATATCGACTGCATATGCTTCACACAAGGGCCCGGAATGGGAGCTCCCCTATCAAGTGTAGCCATTGCTGCAAGGATGCTGAGCCAACTATGGGACAAACCTCTAGTGGGTGTCAATCATTGTGTGGGACATATCGAGATGGGACGAGCCATCACGGGGGCACAGAATCCCGTGGTGCTATATGTATCAGGAGGTAACACGCAGGTCATTGCATACTCTGCGCAGCGTTACCGCATCTTTGGAGAAGCCCTGGATATCGCTGTAGGCAATTGTCTGGATCGATTCGCGAGAGTCTTGGAGATCTCGAACGATCCGGCACCAGGATACAACATCGAACAGCTCGCCAAGGGAGGCAAAGTCCTGCTCGAGCTACCCTACGCCGTCAAAGGCATGGATGTGAGCTTCAGTGGTATCCTGGCCAAGGTAGAGGAAATGGCACATAGATTGGGTCACGACTGGAAAGACGAAGACAGCGGTGATTTGGTCACAAAGGAGGATCTGTGCTTCACGCTGCAGGAGACTGTCTTTGCCATGTTGGTGGAAATCACAGAGCGGGCGATGGCACATGTAGGAAGCTCGCAAGTGCTCATCGTGGGCGGCGTAGGCTGTAACCTCCGACTGCAAGAGATGATGGGCATCATGGCAAGTGAGCGTGGAGGCAGCGTCTTTGCTACGGATGAGAGGTTCTGCATTGACAACGGTATCATGATCGCACATGCTGGCCTGCTGGCATATGAGATGGGCTACAGGACGAAGCTGGAAGAATCCATGTGCACTCAACGCTTCAGGACTGATGAAGTCCTCATCAACTGGCGTGACTGACATGCTCACATTTCCAGATCAGACTGCGTATATCACTTCCCTGGATCTTGAGCGTCTCACCTGGTGTATCACATGCTTACATACTCAATCAGGTTGGGTTGACCTCTGCCGATACCAACCTATCATGCTTATTATGTTGACACCACACCGATACGTGTCACCTTAGCATGCAAGAAGTCTGGTCTTCTGATCATGTGAGGTCGCTGGAAACCCGCCGGTAGTAACTCTATGCTACACTTGGACATCATCGCGCTGCCTTGCCACCCTGTTGCTGCCTCAGCTCTCCTGCTTGTGGTGTCTTCAACTGCGGCATTAGCGGTGATCTGGCCGGCGTATGGCGCATGCCATGTTATTTTGCATTGAGGCACTAGGTCATGTGGAGCAGAGCGCCAATGCTACCACACCCCAAGGCTCGAGGAAACTCAAACCTGCCGTGGAGGTAGCACATTGTCTCTGCATCGCGATGCTTGGGATATCCAGCAAGCCAAGAATTCGACTGCTACCGTCAGGCAGTCCTCAGCTAGCGTTCTCTGCCACAAGTCAGCTATGTAACGAACGCTACATACCCTAGACGTACCTATGTTATTACGATTGGGACCCGGAGATGTGACAGACTGGGCGACGTTGTCACGCAGGCCTTTAGCTGTGGGTATAAGTCTCGTCAAGGCCAGCTTGAACGAGCCTGACATGTTGTCGATTTGGAAGAGGTCTAGTCTGAGGATACCTAGGTTCCCGCCACAGACCTTATCCCGACCCTGCTCCTGTCCATATGGTAGCCTTCTCGATCAATGAACGGTCCCGCTACACATTAGAACTCCGAACCCAAAGACAATGTCAGTCTTGAAGAGCAGAATCAGCATCAGAGTCTGTTTACCGAGGACCCTGTGATAGCTATGTGTACTATAGCTATGTGTACTTTGGCTACGAATTCTGATCAAAGAGGCAGGAATATTCTTGACTTCGTTATTTGCGTGCGTTCGTATGGGAACCACCTACTTTCGGATGGCGGTATGTCATGCTAAGCTCCTCTCGCTCGACCGAAAACGGCGCTAACGATGTACGAGGAGAAGGAGAAGCTCTGAGCAGGGTCAATGTCGACCTGTACGACGAGGCCGCCGATCCTATCTAGACCAACAAGATGCGATCCGAACGGAAGCAAGATCCAGAGATGACTGCCCTGTGTTGTCAAACCATTTTCCCATATTCGACAAGTCCACCTTCGCCGCAATGTAGACTTTCTTTCACCATGTTCATCTTATGCCCAGCGTTCCGAAGAGCCTGCCACGCATCCAAGTCTTCGAGTCACATGTGACACGAGATGACCGATTCTCAACTGCTCCATCCGCTCCGTTGGATCAGTAGTAAGCCGCCTGTGTGATCGCCAGCCGACACGCGGAAGAAACGCGCCTCTGCCTCTGCCTCTGCCCGAGCGCACTGCCCAAATTGCCGAAGTTGTGGAGCCTCCCTTCACAATCCTCCTCTTCTTGCGATCGATGATGCTGGTGGAACGAGGGGTCATAGGAGGCTTTCCGTGTTGAAGATGTTCACCAGCGGGTCGGAAAGATTGTGGCCTCGCGAGAGCACCTATGCTTGTCAGAAGCCTCTCGTTCCAGAGGCAACATGCACGATGGCGGCGAGCTCAGCCTCATGACTATCGTTGCTACGGAAACCTTGCGCCAGAAGACGGTTAGTGGGACAAACTCGGGATGACTTTGACGGTGCAGTATTGCTCTGGGGTGATGGCGATTTGCGACCCTCCCGCAGGTGTCGCATTGATGCAGCAATACACCGCTCTACACCCGACAGACGGGACTTGACTCACATCGACACAAAGAGTTATGGGAAGTTCAGGAAAGAACGCTTATTCTCCGCTTCACTAAGTCGCCATATCTGCCTGTTCGAGGAGCTGCAATATATGAGATCTAGGCAGTAGTGGCGCATGATCAGAGGGGCTATTCACACCGTTGGGGAATTCCCAAGAAACGTATGGGGGCCTGGTACAATAAGTGGGAAGCGGCTGGGACAATGGTCACGTCGTGGTGAGAGTGAATGGGAAGCGAGTCACAATCGCGCGGGAGCGCACCGGTGAGAATTGCGCCCACCCAAGCTATAAAAGACGTGCCTCTTTCTTGGGAAACCTGCGCTTCTTCCTCCCACAACCACATCAAGCCACTGCTCGCACCCATAAACACTCAACTCTCTCTCTAGTCAGTATGCCCACCGAGCCAACGCTCAACTCTGCAGTAAATTCCTCGCTGTCACCGTCGCGCCGGTACTGACTCATCGTGCCTCACAGCCACTCACCATTGACACGCGGGACATCCTTGAGCCTGCAATCATGTCGGACGCCCAAGAGTCTGATTCGGCCGCTCCTGTCACCGAGTTGACCTCAAAGGACATTGACCACGTTTTGGCCGCGATTGTGTCGGTCAAGGGCGGTAGGTCGTGATCATGTTGCAGTATTGTCGATGACTGCTAACCCTTGACAATGTTATCAGGCGTACCTGATCTGGACATGGACCTGTACATGAAGAATGGCAACTTCAAGGCCAAGAAAACCGCGCTCAATTCGTGGACTCTTCTCAAAAAGAAGCTCTTCCCGCGCCCAAAAGAAGGCGAGGACGGTGTCACAGGTATATCACCTTCACTCACCACCTCATCCTGCCCCTTCGGACATTACTCCGTCCGCACAGAACTAACCTGTCCCAAGCTCCCGTCACGCCAAAAAAGACACCTGCGAAGAAGCGCACCAAGACGCAGTTGGACGAAGGCAACGACCTCGACGATGAGGGCGAGGCCGTGAAGAAGGCCAAGACTCCCCGAAAGACGGCGGTCAACAACACGAAGAAGGTTCATGACGATGGCGCTGTTGAGGGCGAGGCCAGCGCCGGAGCCGACGCTGGCGCTTCAGCACCAGCGACCAAGAAGCCACGCGGCCGACCACGCGGCAAGAAGGCTGCTGCTTCCAAGCCTGCCAAGGAGGACAGCGTTGCGGAACAGGCTGCTGTCGCTGACAACAACGAGCATGTCGACGCCGACGGCTCGGCCGACAAGGAGGCCCAGGAGACTTCCGCTCCTGTCGCTGCTGTCGACGAGAATATCAACATGGAGGGTGTTGTTAAGACGACGGAGTGAGTGGTCATTCCTCTCACTCCGCCTGCCGACGCACACGCTTCTTGTAGAGACTCCTTTTTTCTCTCTACATGAGCTGGGCGGGCCTCACCTGCATGGGCTCTGAGGCTGAGGCGGGCGGGCAACTCACTCTTCTCGCAGCTGCACTTGCTGAAGCAGGTGCTAAGGGGTAGTAGTACATACTCGGGTGAATGTCACAATACTACCATCACAATCACGTGTCTTCTTCCTTCACTCCTAATTCCTCTATTCATCCCTACGATACTTATAGTCCGCCGTACTTTCGCCAGCATGTACTCATTTTACCGCGCTAGAAAAAAAGAGACAGCATCTGTCTGGCATACGAGGCAGCAGTTTAATGCAGCTGTCGGCGGCCTCTAGAATGTTCTTGTCGGATGGATAACTGCCGCGTACATGTACAGCGAGAGACTGATCGCTTCGCAAAAGTCTCAGATGTCCGGACCGACCAGTGATGCAGTCCAGACCTTCAGTCTCACATCTGCCCTTCTCCTGCTTGCTTGCTTCCTCGGCCTACCTAGATGTACCTACGCTCAGACCGGTCTACGAAGTCGTTGCCACAGATGGCGTGGAATTCGAGCCAAACTCGCTGTCCAACGTGGCGACAGGGGACATGATCAAAGTGACCTTCAGCAGCAAACTCCATTGCCACGATATCGTGTCTGGATCATACCTAGGCATCGCTTTGCGAATTCAACAGCGCTGCCGGTCTCAACTCTGGTGTCTACAGCAATGGAGAAGTCTTTGACTTCACCGTGAACTCCTCAGATTCTCAGATATTCTTCTACGCCGTCGGACCTCATTGCTAGTTGGGAATGTCTCTCGCTGTCAATCCTAGGAGAGAGAGAGAGAGAGAAAGAGAGATTCTACTATCAAGCTTGCTTTACTATATAGGTACTAAGGGAGCTTCAATAATAGATTTCCCCTTTTTTTCTTTTTCTTTAGGAAATACTGTATGAAGAAAACAGCAGTAGTACCTAGGTAATAAGATAATTAGTATATACTCGTTATTAGCGGCGCTATAGCGTTTGTTATATAGAAATACTACTATACCTACAGGTACCTACTACCTACTACCTACTACCTACTACTATCTTTACCTTCTAACTAGAGAGCTTGTAGGGGGTAGCGGTTTAGTACGTACGCAAAACGAAGTAATGTCCTAGGTAGGAAGGATGTTGTTACCGCTAGGTTTGAATGAATGAATACGAAATCAAAACAAAAACAATAAGTAGGAGGTACGGTACCAGGTACTAGGTAGAGACAAATGAATCATTATCACACTTTTGTGTTCTTCTTCTTCTTCTTCTTCTGAATACTGTACCTACCTATCTTTTTTTTTCTCTCTCTAGGTTTAAGTTACCTTTTTTACTCTTGACTAGACTGACTGCACTTGACTAGACTAGACCAGATAATGTACCTCAACTCTACCTCCACCTCTTTTCTTTAGACCAAATCCTCCAAAATGGCCTCCAACTCCTCTCTTCGAAACGGAACCAGTAATCGTTCCGTTCCCAAGGCGTCTTTCTTCGACTCAATCATCTGATGATCATGAAATTCTTTCAACAAGGTTCGGAAATTCACTTCGCTCGAGCACACGAATTCTTCTACGGCTTTGTGGTACAGAGTGCGATATTCCACGCCTCCTGATGGCGCGGTTGCTGGGATGGAACGCTTTTTCGGCGTGGTGGACTTTTTCTGTTTGGGCTTCTTGGCAGGTCTGCCTCTTCCGCGGATGCGTTTGGAAGGAGAATGTTCTGCTGCTGCTGCTGCTGCTGCTTCGTTGTCATCTGCGACTCCGATGATGTCGTCGTCGTCGTCGTCTTCGTTGTCGAGTTCACTATCCTCGCCTGCGCCGGGACCACTGAGGAACATTTCGCCCTCGGTATCGGCGAGAGCGAGTTGTTCTGCTACTAGGATTCTGAAGAGAGACCTTGCGTTTTCTGGTAAAGATTTGAGGACGTAGCCTACGCCGTCTTTGCCTCCGAGACGTCTGCTGCTTCTGCCGAGGAGGGTGTTTACATCTTCTACGACTTCAATCTCTGCGGTATAGGGCGAGAAAGTCGTGGCGTCGTGAAAGAGGAAGTTGTATTGCGAGGCGAGAGATATGTCCCACAGGAGGGGAAAGTTGGGATTGTCGCAGGTGGCTATGAGTGATATGCTACGATGGGCGGCGAGACGTGCTAGTAGTGTTTGAGATGCTGCTTTGCGGAGATTGACGTGATCGAGTGAGTGGATGATGAGCTTGATGGCTTCCTTGGGCGGTGTTTCCGTCAGTGTCGTCAGGATAGTGTCGAGCATTGCAGCGGGTTGTGCTGGAAGCTTGCTGCCTTTGTGGACAACGACACTGGCGACGGTGGTGAGCACATCTCGTATCGTCAATCCTGAAGCATAGCCGTTGACTACGACAATCTTCGATGGCTTCTCTGATTGGCCATATACGTGCTCAGCATAGTCCATGGCTAGACTACGCTTCGAGCCATAACCATATAAGCAAATGCTGAAGCCTTCTTCTAATTCGAAGTTCCATTGATTGAATGCTCGTACATGCAGCTGCTTCAGCATGGCAATATCCGACTTGTGCGGGTCTTCATAAGAAGCAATCCGAGCAAAGTAGTCTTCATGATTGAGCAGGAGATTGCTTGGCATAGTATTGGCAGATGTTTTGTTTCCACCACCTCGATTCTGAAAGAAGAAGAGTTCATGGGGTGGCAGATTGGGTGGAGGACTAGGAGTACGCTCACGCCTCTTCCCCTTTGGTCGTCCTCGTGGTCTGCCCGTCTTTGAAGGAGTGTCTGGCGCAACTGCTGTCTCCATTTCCATGCCGTCCTCCACATCTTCGTCCTCGCCCAATATGGCCTGTGCAATGGCTTCATCCTGCTCATTCTCGCCATCGTCGCTGTCGTCTCCTTGTGCAATCTGCTTCTGCAGTGTTCGCTGACTCTTCCTACGCGCCGAGCGATCGTTGCGGTCGTTGCGAGTGGCCAGTGGTGTCTCTTCAGCGTTGTCGTCTGCTTCTTCCTCGGGCCTATGGGGAGTGGCAAACAAGACCTTTCGAAGGGAACTGGGTGTAGCATCGACACTCTGCAAGCCATTGGCCTTGGTGGGAGTCTGCTTCAGGATGGAGCGAGAGGGCGTTTCTGAGCCTCGCAAAGGACTTGATATCGAGGGGAGATGGTCGTCTGGAGCGCTCCGTCTGGCCTTGCGTGGAGTCGGGTCATCGTCTTCTGGAACTGTGGTATCGTCTCTCTTGCGTCGTTTGGGCATATTTGAAGGTTGTTTGCATCAATGTGTTTCCCGCGCAAGGTTGACGCGTGTTGGAGGACGCGAATTTGGAACTCTCCCCTTGCCATCACCTCCCCGCTATTCACGACAACAACGACAACAACCACGACACCACCTCCCGCCCCCTCCCCCCCCTCCCACCGTCGCCGCCATGCTGTCCGGCGTGCTGCTATTCAACCAAAAGGGTGAGCTGCTCATTCTGCGCGCGTTCCGCCAGGACATGCGCCCTCGACTGGCCGATGTCTTCCGGATCCAAGTCATATCGAACCCACAGATCAGATCGCCCATACTCACCCTCGGGAGTACGACCTTTAGCCATATCAAAAGCGAAAACATCTACATTGTGGGCGTGTCAAAGGGCAATGTCAACAGCGCCTTGGTCTTCGAATTCCTGTACAAGCTGGTCCAGCTCGGAAAGAGCTACTTTGGGCGCTTCGATGAAGAGGCCGTGAAGAGCAACTTCGTCATGGTTTACGAGCTGTTGGACGAGATTCTGGACTTTGGCTATCCTCAGAATACGGAGACGGAGACTTTGAAGATGTACATTACTACAGAAGGAGTCAAGAGTGAGCGAGCACTCGAAGACAGCAGCAAAATCACCATGCAGGCGACGGGAGCGCTCAGTTGGAGAAGAGACAACATCAAATACCGCAAGAACGAGGCCTTTGTCGATGTGATAGAGGACGTCAATCTGCTGGTTTCGGCGTCGGGCACAGTCTTACGTGCTGATGTGAATGGAGCCATTGAAATGCGAGCATATCTTTCTGGCACACCAGAATGCAAGTTCGGTCTCAACGACGCTCTCACTCTTGGCTCACATTCCGGAAGTCTAGATGGAGCAGCAGGACCTACTGGAAACCTGGCGGGGAGCAAAGCGACCAAAGCAGCAGCTGGTAGTGTCACGCTGGAAGATGTCTCTTTGCACCAATGCGTGAAGCTCAGCTCGTTCACCACCGATCGCACCATCTCCTTCATTCCCCCGGACGGCTCCTTTCAACTCATGTCGTATCGTTGTTCCGAAAATGTCAACCTCCCCTTCAAAGTGCAAGTCATCGTCAACGAGATTGGGCGAACCAAAGTCGAATACTCCATTGCGATCCGAGCAAACTATGGCGCGAAGCTCTTTGCGACCAATGTCAGTGTGCGAATCCCGACGCCTCTCAACACTGCGAATACCACACATCGCTGCTCGCAGGGCAAAGCGAAGTATGTGCCGGCAGAGAATGTCATTGAGTGGAAAATCGCGCGCTTTACAGGGCAGAGCGAGTTTGTGCTGTCAGCAGAAGCAGAGCTATCGGCCATGACGAACTACAAGGCGTGGTCCAGACCTCCGCTGAGTATGCAATTCAGTCTGCTCATGTTTACAAGTTCGGGCTTACTCGTTCGATATCTCAAAGTGTTTGAAAAGAGCAACTACTCTAGCGTGAAGTGGGTGCGCTACATGACGAGAGCTGGCAGTTATGAGATACGATTCTGAGTGGAGCGCTTCATAGTTGTGGCTGCTCATAGCACAGCATGTCTATCATATCACTCTCTGGCCCTTGCCCTCGCACCGAAGGCATTGCTACAGGCAGTGCTTGTGGCCGGTGGTCCAGGTGATTCATGAATGGTGCGACCCTCGTCCTCCAATCCCCATTCTCAATGCCAGCGGCACCTTGTCAGTATCGCGGCGCTGGAAATGCACACTTGGCCTCCCTTTCACCGCCACCGCGAAAGGACCCGAGCAATAATCTTGCTGTTACACGCCGGGTACCGCCCCGAAGACGTCTACCAAGGCTCTGCCGCCGGGAGTCTTGTCGAAACTGAGGATGATGAGGGAGGTATGGACTCTTGGTGCCAGACCTAGCTCTCCAACATGGAATTCACTTGACAAGGCTGTTTTGTGCTGGTGTCAGGAGGACCATGACAATGTTGGCGAGGCCTAGGGATACCATGAGAGACGATTTCGAGTTGTTCACGAAGACCCGATTCGAGTGAGTTGGCGACGAAGCCGGGTCATCAGACCGTCTCATGGAGGAGTGAAAGTGCCAGAACTGTTGTGAGGGGGGTTTTTTTTTCTTTTCAGCACTGTAGCCATGCTGCTGAAGTGAGGTTACTAAAGCTTTGACCCTGTTGTGTGTATACAGTACCTCCTACCTCCTACACCATTTTTTGATTGAATCCAGGCACACGCATGCTCGCCCGCTCAGCCGTTTAGGCGTATAATAAATAAAATGTCTAAACGGTACATTTGGCCCTCTACCTCCTACAATATCTTGCATCTCCGACCAGAACTCGTCAGTGCGTTACCTCCTAGGAGGTTGTCTCTACTGTCCAATCACACAGAGCCAAGCGGTAAAAAGTACTCTCTTATCAGCATCAGCATCAGCAGCAGCAGCAACAATCATCTGCACCTACTTACGGTAAGTAAGTATGTTATCTATCTATCTTTTGATCCTCAAATTCAAAAACAAGAACGTCGACCTCCCTCCTCCCTCCTCCCTCCTCTCTCCTCTCTCCTCTCTCCCTCAACCTCATACACTTTTCTCTCTCCCCAGGCTGGATTTGGACTTGATTGGATTTGGATTTACATCTGGATGCTTCATTATGCCGACGCGGCAGCCCGGCTTTTCTATTACGTTATATTACGTTTATATATTTTTTTTAATTGTTTGCTTGATTTCGCACGAGCGAAGGAACGAGAAACGGGACTGTTGATTGCGTGGTTTAGGAGAATGAGAGAGAGAATGAGAGGGAGAGGAAGGGAGAGAAAGAGA
>JH792533.1:65688-84005 GCA_000291705.1 Sphaerulina populicola P02.02b
AGAGAGAGAGAGAGAGAAGTCATTGACTGTATGGAGTTGCATGGTTTTACAACTTGGGACATGTGGCTGCTCACGCAAAACCTCAGTTGGGCACGTGTGGGTGCTTATTGCAAAGACGATGGCCTTGGCAGTCGATGATCGGTCCACTGAGTAGGAGGTAGTTTTGACGGTGATAAGATGTCGTGGTTGGAGAGAGGACGAGAGGATTCTCGCTTTCGTACCGAGTACCAGAGCTTGGCAAGGACAGCCATCTATCTCATCCTCCCTTCACCTGCTTTACCCCCTTGACCCTTCTTTGCTTCGACACCGTCCTCCACAATGGCCGCGTCCACATCACATCGCCGTACCAGTGGACCCCGTTCTTCAAGGACAGGTCAGTCGCATTATTGAAATAAAAGCCATGATAACCAGCAACAGCAACAGCAACAAGCTCGAGCAGCAATGCAACTCCCCCGAACGCATAATGCCTACATGTACCTACCTTACATAACCTTAGGTATAGCAAGACCTCTAAAACATCCATAATGGGAACACACAAGACTCAGACGTTGCGATACATGGCCCTGTGTGTGTGTGTGTGTGTGTGTGTGTGTGTGATGGGATTCCCCCTTGCAATAGACCGCACTCGCACTCGCACTCTCCCTCCTACTGGATGTCTTATAACGCCGAACGCGAGAGATTTGTGAAACTGCTATATGTATGAATGCGGTGGTACCTACCTACCTACCTGTAGTAGTAGTAGTAGCTTCGCGGTGTATCGAGGGCCGCTCTCGACGCTGATGCAGTAGTAGTAGTTAGTAGCAGCAGTGGCAGCAGCAGTGGCATGAAATGAGTGGCGTGGGCGGAAGACGAAACGACCATGGACGACGAGATATGGAATACCAGATGACGTGGGAAGAACATATTCTTGAATGTCAATGATACCTAAGGTATGATGATATTACCGAACTTGGTGACACTTATGAATACCCAACCTAGGTACATATGTACCTCAAGTCTTCATTATGGTATTATACCTGCCTGTCTGCCTGCCTGCAAGCAAGCAAGCAACATACGCCTGTCGTCATGTTGCTATGTTCAAACGCCACGCACGATTGCCATGTTTTGCCGACTGCCTCGTCGTTCTTTCGCCTGGGGTGATACGTGCCATCTATGCACGCACGCGCGGACGCATTTGGTAGCTGTATATGGGATAACGCCATCAGAGGGAAATTACGATTGGTCAAGTGATTTCTGGGGCAATGACAAGAGCGGGTGTATGATAAGGTCTTCCAGCCTCCGGTCTGAGTCCTTTCTCCGCTCTTCGAAAGGGTTCGAAACATCAACTCAAGGAGGAGCGAATGTTTGGCGAGATACGCAGGTGTCGTAGGAAGGTGATGGAGTCCAGAGATCTGTGAGTCACCTCATGACGTTTTCTGTCGATACCTGTCTACACACACTGTACGATCTTGGAGTGCAGTTTTCCTCTTCGAGAAGAGGGTCATCGTGTCCGAGACCTGCTTGTCGTGGTATCCTCGATCCGTGCATGCTAGGGAAATGAAAAGATCGGGTCGCAAATCACTTAGGTAGTGCGTAGAACATTCTTCGCGCCGTATAATGTCGTGGTGTGATGCCAGCGATAGAAATATTATTCCACGGACTCCGAGGAGCACACGGCTGACTGCCCAGTGATTTTTTGTGTCCAGCGCGATGTATGCAATGGGCCCAGAGCAATTTCGCTTGAGCACCTTCGATGTCCTACTCGCTACTTCTTGAGCGAAGCCTTCAGTTCTCGAGCCAGAGCCTCCAACTCTCCCACAGCCGCCTTTTCAGGCCCGGCCCTCTCGAACTCCAGACCGGTCTTCGCGAACTCCAAGGCTTCTTCTATTCTCCCCATTTCCTTCAGACACTGCGCTCTCCTCCACCATGCCTTCACATTTCCGATCCGCTTCAGCTCCACGGCAATTTCAGCGTCCACAGCGGCTGCTGCCCAGTCTTGCTGCGCGTACAGCGCTTGTGAGCGATTGCCATGCAGAAGCGACAGCTCCTCCCGTGCCAGACCCGAGGCTTCCCATGGCGGGCGATCGGCAGCCATTTTGATGGCAAGATCGTACATTTTGATCGCGTCCGAGAAGCTGCCCTTCTTGTAAGATACGTTGCCAGAGTCCTTCAGTTTGGTGATTTGTACGCTGCGTTTGGGGTTGACGGGCGCGGGCGGGGGAGTGACTTGGTTGGGAGTCTCGAGCTGTGTGAAGGCGCGAGCAAGGTGGTTTAGTTGTTCGAGGTCGTTGAGGAGAGAGGCATCGCTGGAGGAGACGGCCTTGGTCTGCGGATCGATGTGGAGAGGGAGAAGCGTGAACGTGTCCTCGCCGACAGTGGCCATGATGTCGGATGTGGAGTATGTGCCCGTCTGGTGAATATGCGGTGTTGTAGTGTTATGTTTTTGTAATTGAGGTACGCAAATGGTGGACAGTTGTGAATGAATAGAACAGATGGCACTCCCGGCGCCGGGAATAGATAGTTCTAGCGCTAGTTCGTGCCAAGACCCCGCTTGTTGCCTCTCCCTCTCTTACCTCCTAGGTAGTCCCCTTCACACTCTTCTATGGAACCTCACCACACACCGCGAACCAACGAAGGCACATATATACATCAATCCACCGTCAACAACTGCTCAAAGAACCCCGCAAACTCGGCCCCCTTCGGCCTCAAATGCACCTCCAAAATCCAATGTCTCCGATTGCCCTTTGAATCCACCTCATCCATCCTCTGTTGATTTCCCTCGGTAATATAATTCGTCACTTTATCCCTCGGAATCCTCTCATGAGGGAAATCCCCCACAATATGTCCCGCAATCTGCGTCGCGCCCCAATCCCATCCATCCTCCGCCGCGGTCTGCAAAGCAAGATTGTACAGTTCGCCTCCCGTCATACTCGGATTCCGATCGTAGAGGCTTTTGATTTTCCACCACATGGGTTCTAACGCGTCGCGGAGTTGGAGTTTTTGCTTCGTGGCGTCGATTACTGTTGTTGTTGTTGTTGTTGTAGTATTAGAAGAGGCATAGTTTACTTCTGGTAGGACATATGTTCGACCAAAATCTGCTTCCCACTCCTCGAACACAGGGCCAAGATCGATGACGAGGATGTCGCCTGGTTGGATGGTGCGCGTGGGGGGATTGTCGTGAAAGGGAGAAAGAGTGTTGGGGCCACTCCGGACGAGACGTTTGTGCCAGTGGGTTCGGACGTGGCATGTGGTTTCGCCTAGTTGGTGGATTTCATCGCTGAGTTGCTTCTCCGTGATACCGGGACGGACCAAGTCTTTGCTGATGAGGTCGAACAGCTCGATGGCTTTGTTTTCTGCTTCTCGCAGTGATTGGGCTCGAGCTTGCTCGGTTGTGATAGTTTCCGTAGACATTCTGACGCGGTTAGGGTCGAGCTGCGGAGGGCGATCGAGAACTGTCTGTCCACTTCTCATATAGAAGATGTATCGCCGGTGATTCTTGTGAATAACAGACTGGCCTTTGAGAGGGAGGATAGAAGTAAGAGAGGTTAGTTATGTAACTTATGTGAGGAGAAGCTCGCATATATACCCCGCTTCCGGCAAAGATTCAGCGAGGAGACTTGCTTAGTAAGTTCGCAATGAGATTCCAGATGCTGCATGCAAGTGAATGAATGGTGATACATCATTCACTAGAGGACCAGGAGTGAGCCTCGGGATATGCTTATCACCTGGATGGCCTGCTCAAATAGCACCTCGTTGGCCGACCTGCCCGGATCATACAGAGACTGT
This sequence comes from Sphaerulina populicola P02.02b, assembly GCA_000291705.1. Taxonomy (NCBI): domain Eukaryota; kingdom Fungi; phylum Ascomycota; class Dothideomycetes; order Mycosphaerellales; family Mycosphaerellaceae; genus Sphaerulina; species Sphaerulina populicola. The sequence goes on from JH792533.1 coordinate 69,454, forward strand.
TCTTTGACGTGTCATATAGGCCATCCAGCGAGGCCATCCAGCGAGGCCAGACTACGGCTATGATCACTCTCTATACATCAATTCTATACAAATTTCACTCGAGATCACGCTGTACATATAACATCTCACTTCCGGGGCTCACTGGTTCCTGGTTTCATAGGTATCCACTCTCCCTGCTCATCCCACTTGCCAGCATTGGTATAGTCAGCCGTTCTGCTTCCGGACATGTACGCAAATCGAAAGTACTCTGTCAACACATCTTCGAATATGTCAACACCTCTCTTCCTCTTCACATCTTCTTTCCAATCCTCGTCTTCGCCGAAGCCGGGATTGGCGAGCGTGACTGCCATTCCACTGCCAGGCTCACCACGTCCGGGTCGATGTCGATTCCAAGTCCAAGTATAATTTCCAGTACCTACGAGTCCATCGCCTTCCCAATAAGATAGGTCATCTGGATAACCACGAAAACGCTCAACATCATTTACAAGTATGGAAATGCCATCATATGTAACGTCGAGCTTTTTGTCAAAGACCGGCAGTGTTCCAAGACTGAAAGTGATGTTTCTTGCTCCAAGTGCGAGGACACTGACGGCAGGTAACAAGCTACCTTGCGCAGTGCCCTTGAGCAGATCGGTCGGCAGCTCAACAATGGACGCGAATCCCCATCGAGCAACGCCGTTGACGAAGAGCCCGAGTAAAAGACCTTGATAGATCAAACTGGGTCGATTCTGAAAGCTCGTCCCTGGTAGAAGCAAAAGTGCGAGAATGTAATGATGAATTCTCAAGTTGAGACCAGGTATGGCGAGGAATATCAGTAAGGCCACAACAAATGACGCATAGATGGCTAGATATCGTGGCATTCGTCCTTCAACACGGAAAGCCCAAGCTTGCCCTAAAGCGATAAAGAAGATGGACAGCACAATAATGATGAGAGCGGGCACTGCACCAGGCTGTGCTTTGAGATCGTGGGGTGTCAGTCGCTGGATAGGAATCCTGTCGAACGTATAATTGTTGAGACTTCCCACCCAGGCTGGTCCGAGCCAGAGAACTGTCTTCTCAATTTGTGCTGTTAGTCCCGTCAAGCTCCTCTTGCTCGTGAATCGATACGTGACGTAGGCGCAAAAACATGCGGGGAGAAAACGTCCAATCGCAATACTAATGAGTCCGTAATAAGTGGTATTGGCTGGGGGGTCTGAAACGAGGGCAACATGGAAGAAGAGGGCCACGAAAATGGTCCAGAAATGGACTGCCGGATCAGTCGTGAAAAGCGATACAAGGATGGTAAAGATCAAGGTAGGAGCCAGAGCAGACCATCGCATATCTTTGCATTGCGTCTTCGTGCCGGAGAGGAACCCAAAGGTCTGGGGAAAGTAGCTGTCGAAGCCAGCGCTCTGTATACTGTTGCGTATGACACTGGGAAACTTGGACTGCTCGCCAGTAAGAGTCAGCACGCCGCAGCCACCTTCAATGTCTCGTGTGAACCCCGCGTGAACAGCAGAGGCACAAATGAAGCTGTCGCCGCGATATATGGCGTTCTCCACGATCTCATCCTCAAACCCAGTCTGCTCTTCCTTGGGACCACCAATGACCAGTGGCTTGAACTCCACTTTTTGGTCACCAAAAGCATGTCCAAGAGTGATTTGCTTGTGACAATCTGCTGGACATCGAAAAGCCAGACTGGCGTTCGAGAATGGTCTGCACATGTTCCCATTGAGACCACAAATATTACCATCGCCCCAGTACCTCGCCGCACAACCGAGACGTATCGGGGTTCCATGTCCCGGAATCTGTGCAGCAAACGAGGATTGATACAGAATGGACGAGAGCACGAGCAGCCACGAAGCAACGGCAAGCACTAGTAGCCAGAACCTCCGGATCCTGCTGGGCGCAACCCGATCCAGCAAGGCCAAAGGGGCGCGCTGCACCTTTGGGAAGACTGGCCGTATCTGATATATGCGTGGCGGATCAGGTCCTTTCACCCACGTCACCACCGCTGCCCAGGTGTTCTTGACTGGCTTGGGCAGACGATCCCCCAATTTGTTTTGCAATGTCCTTCGAGCGCGGGCGGGCGAGGCATCGAAATCGTTGGTGGGCGAGCCTCGCCGCACTGGCGGATCGGGTCCGATGGTGTCATTATCGTCCTCGTCGCTGTCAGACGGAGAGTCTTGGTATCGGTCGTTGTGGGTGGTGTAGCCGTTGCTGCTCGAGCTGGAGAGCAGAGCTTCGTCGTCTGTGATTGCCATGTGCGCCGCCGATTTGAACCTAATCTCCGCGACGAGATTTCCCTGTCCTGGGGGACTTGGTCTTTGCTACCTCCTATCGATATCCTGTACAGGTCCCCGCCATTGCGAAAGGGGAACGGAGTCCACGTGAATGGACACTAGAGGTACGCGAGTGAGACGGGCGGAGGGCCCAAGGCTGTGGCGTGGATCGGCCACGACTGCGCCTCCAGTCGTCAACAAAGAACGCCGTCCCGCTGGAGTCTGACGTACATGCCAAGAAATATATGAACCCCCCTCCATGCCCTTCGTGAACGTTCTCCTCACTACATGTACCTGAACAACTACAATCACCACACGGCCGCCAAATTGAACAGCCACCATGTCCTCTCTACCACATCAAACCACAGGAGTCAAAGGCGAGGCGCCATCCAACTCCGAAACCGCAGTCGGAGGCAGCGCTGGAGGCAATCTGGTGCCTGCGCCACAAGCCGCGCCCGAGAAGCCTCAAATCGGGTCGTCCAAGTCCACCCCGGGCAGCGCTGAAGAGGCTGCTGAGAAATTATACGAAGAGAGGATGGAGGAGGAATATGCCAAGCGCGAAGGCGGGGCCTAGTCTCTATACACTTACCTTACCTACCTACCTTATCTTGCACAAGAAGTGAAGGGAGGGGACACGTACTGCTGGACTGAAATGACTCCCCAACTCGGCACTCACTCACTCACTCACTGTCGGGTTGGGGGGGGGTTTTTTTCCTCCTGTCTGACCGAGGGACCATCCAATACGACTACCTAGCTAGAAAGTTGTCAATCAACTTATGCTATGACGATGCTTGTACAAAGCTGGAAACTGGCAAAGACATTTTACCACAACAAGTGAAGGACCGCCACATTCGGAACATGTTTCTTAGATCGACAGAGCTATACCTACAAACAGATTTCGGAATACAATTGAATGTCATCTTTTTACTACTCAATCAACCTCACAACCCTAAAGTGCTACCACGATCAATTACCACCTATTATCTTCGAGTCATATGATGAAGAAGATGAAGATCCTTACTCGTGTCGAGCACGACGAGCGGCTCGTCTTGGTGATTACCTAGTGATTGATATCTGAATAAGGTAGGGTTTACGACGAAAAGTGGTTTGGATGGAGCTTCCGAGGGGAAGAGGACAATGCCCCGGGGCATTGGCACGACCTGTTCACTGCTGGAAAACGCTCAAAGGTATTTCTAGAAAAGGAAAAAAAAGGAAAAAAGGACAAAAAAAAAGAAAGTCCCAAGCGAGAAGATACAGGTAATTTCTCCGCCCTTTACGTGCTATGTATACAAGTAGGTAGTCGACATTCGCGAGGAATAAGTCTTTCCGACACACGTCGTTCTTTTGAACATACAGGACTTGTATTCTCTCAAGTGCGATAGTCCCCGTTGATGGTGACATACTCATGACTGAAATCACAAGTCCAGAATACGACCTCGTGAACTTTCTTGGAGTGCTTAGCGACGTTGGCATCCCTTGGAGCTCCGTCATCCCGATCTTCCAATCGCACCAAAATCTCCAAATCTTCCATTTCCAAAATCTGCTTCGCACGAACCTCGTCCACGTCTTGTGGCTCGCCCCTCACCAATAACTTCAGCTCCTCCGACCCATCAGCGGGAATGAATGAAACCGAAGTGCATTCAGGCACGACTTGAGGCACTTTGTCATAGGGAATTTTCGTGCGGATTCGACGCATCATACCCGATGTCAAGTCCCGAGTGTCGATTTCCCTAGTGGTCATAATTCCGGGCGCATACCCTATAGCGCAGAGGATTCGACCCCAATTGGCATCTTTGCCGTACAGGGCAGTTTTCACCAGTGCTGAGCGGGCGATGCTGATGGCGGCACGTTTGGCTGTATTGCGTGATACGTCTGATCGAACGCGGATGGTGACGAATTTGGTGGCGCCTTCGCCGTCGCGTACGACGAGCTTGGCCAGATCTGTGAGGAATGAGGAGAGGACCTTTTCCATGGCGATCATGTCGATGGTTGGTGCATAGGGAAGTTTATCAGTGTAATGGATAGGTGATGAGCCAGCTGGGGCGGCAGCGCCGTTGGCGAAGAAGGCGAGGGTGTCATTTGTACTGGTATCGCCATCAATGGAAATGCTGTTGAAAGATCCAGTGACTGTGACTTTGAGGAGTCGATCCATGGATGCCCCATCGATCTTGGCGTCGGTGCAGACGATGGCCAGGAGGGTGGCCATGTTTGGATGGATCATGCCAGCGCCTTTGGTCATGCCCGCAATCGAGTAGGTTGTTTCTGGGTGGGATGGAAGGGTGAACTGTCGGGAGAGAAGCTTGGGGAACGTGTCAGTTGTGCAGATGGCGTTCGCAGCATTCAGCCAATGCTCGTGTGTGCTGCCGAGGTTTGATTTGAGCGTCGGAATGGCAGTTGTGATCTTCTCGATAGGTAGCTTCTGGCCAATGACCCCCGTGCTCATCACCAGTGTCGATGGCTCATTTGAGTCTCCTGAGCCACCGAACGCAGAGTCGGTCACTCGAGCCATGAGTTCGGCATCCTCGCGACCTTTGACGCCAGTCACGGCATTGGCACAGCCCGAATTCACCACTACGCCTCGAAATCCTTGGGAGAGCAGATCGCGCCGAGCGGATAAGATTTTCTGTGAGACTTGCACGGGAGCTGCCTTGAAGATGTTTTGTGTGAAGACTGCGGTGGCTGGACATGGTTCTTCTGATACCACCAGAGCGAGATCGTCGTACTTGGTATTGCTGGCTTTCACTCCCGCGAACGCACTCCCAGCCAGGAATCCCTTGGGATACGTTCCCGAGATTGGAACATACTTCTGCTTGGCAGCAGGAATGGACCGGTCTGCAGGCGCAGAGTAAGTGCGCACTTGCACCGCCGCGGCAAGCAGCCTTTTTGCTGCTGTGCTTTTGGGCGCCATGTCTCAATGTCGTGGACCACTCGGGGAGTCTTTTGCTTCCCACAATGACCGCGGCACTTGCAAACCGGTGACAAGCACGTCTCGTGTACGATGAATCACAGATGGAAGTGCGATGGATTGTGAGAGTGAATGGCCGGCGAAAAGTGGTAGAAAACGAAGCGCGGAATCGGGCATGGATGTGCCCCAGGCACCCGCACCCGAGAAATCTCCGCCGGGGGAGACGGTCTTTCCCGACTACACTGCAAGTGCAACAGCAGCATATCACATGTGAGGTACCTCCTAGTGGTAGTGAGGCTGACTGACCATCACATGCCATTCGCTGCACGGGTGATGTTGACGAAGCTCGCTCGCTGCTTCTCTCCTGCACACACACACGCACACGTCGCGGCTACTCTTCGTTCCTTGTCCACCATCGCACGCCTGTGCAAGCCCGTGGAGATGGAGACGGTCAATACCACGGATCGCTTGCAGGCGCTCCGTCACTTGATGAGCCAGCACAAGGTAGATCTCTACAGTACGGCCTGTTCGTGTGTGATATGCAGTGATGGCTGACTGACTCTTGCGTAGTCGTACCCTCCCAGGACGCACACTCGTCCGAATACATAGCCCCCACCGATGCACGGCGGGAGTTCATCTCGGGCTTCTCTGGCTCGGCGGGAACAGCTATCATCGCCCAGGATCAGGCGGCGCTGGCGACCGATGGACGCTATTTCAACCAAGCGAGCCGTCAACTCGACTCGAACTGGACCCTCCTCAAGCAAGGATTGCAGGACGTTCCAACCTGGCAGGAGTGGACGTTGGAGCAGGCAGAGGGTGGAAAGACGGTGGGCGTGGATCCTACCACCATTGCAGCTCCCGAGGCTCGCAAGCTGGCCGAGAAGATCAAGAAAAAGGGCGGCAAGGGATTGGTCGCCATCGCAGAGAATCTGGTCGACAAGGTCTGGGCCAAGGACAAGCCCGCACGACCCAATGAGCCAGTGCGCGTGCTGGAGATGCAGTATGCCGGCAAGAAGTTCCAGGAAAAGATCGAGGAGCTTCGAAAAGAGCTCGACAAGAAAAAGGCTGCTGGTTTCGTGGTCAGCATGCTCGACGAGATTGCCTGGCTTTTCAACCTTCGCGGAAGCGACATTCCGTACAATCCAGTTTTCTTCTCGTACGCCGTCGTCACTCCGACTACAACGACGCTGTACGTGGACGAGACAAAGCTACCGGATAACGCAAAGGCCCATCTTGCTGGCATCCATATCCGACCGTACGACGATATCTTCTCTGATATTGCCACGCTTGCAGCAGAGACGCCAACGACAGATGGCGAAGGCAAAGCAGATGCGATGGCGCAGAAGAAGAAGAAGTATCTCATATCTACGCAAGCATCATGGGCTCTACAGCGCTCCCTTGGGGGCGAAGAGAATGTGGATGAGGTTCGGTCGCCGATAGGTGATGCCAAAGCCATTAAGAACACGGTCGAGCTCGAGGGCATGCGTCAATGCCATATTCGTGATGGTGCGGCTCTCATCGAATACTTTGCCTGGCTCGAACATCAGCTTGTAGTCGAAAAGGTGGAGGTCGACGAGGTCGCAGGTGCAGACAAGCTAGAAGCAATTCGCAGCAAGCATGACAAGTTTGCAGGCCTATCTTTCGATACCATCTCTTCCACGGGTCCCAACGCTGCCGTCATACACTACAAACCGGAGCCTGGCAGCTGCTCGGTCATTGATCCCAGCCAAGTCTATCTCTGCGACTCTGGTGCGCAGTACTACGACGGTACCACAGACACAACACGAACATTACACTTTGGCACGCCAGACGCAAAGGAGATTGAGGCATATACGCTAGTACTGAAGGGCAACATTGGCCTCGAGCTCGCCGTCTTTCCCAAGGGCACATCCGGGCTTGCATTGGACACGCTAGCACGTCAGTACCTTTGGCAGAACGGGTTAGAGTACCGACACGGGACTGGCCACGGCGTCGGCAGCTTTCTGAATGTGCACGAGGGACCGATTGGAATTGGCACGCGCCCACAGTATTCCGAAGTGCCGCTGTCCGTGGGCAATGTGATTTCCGACGAACCTGGATATTACGAGGATGGAAGTTTCGGCGTCAGGATAGAGAATGTGATCATGGTGAAAGAAGTCAAGACGAAGTACAGATTTGGCGACAAGGCGTACTTTGGCTTCGAGCATGTCACAATGGTTCCGCATTGTCGCAGACTGACAGATATCTCGATGCTGACGAAGATCGAGCTCGATTACATCAACGCCTACCACAAGGAAGTGTGGGAGAAGACGAGCCCGTTCTTCAAAAATGATGATCGGACGCTCAAGTGGCTAGAGAGGGAGTGCGAGCCATATGAGGCTTGATGACTCGACTGCCTGCTCGGTTCGCAGTAAACCTACATGTATTGGAGAGAAATTTCTGACCAGACGAGTGGCCACCGGTGGGGTGCACGATACTGCAGGAGGCTGGAACTATGGTACTGGTCAATAATGTACCTCCATGCTCGAGACGACAGTCGCCCAATAGATACATGTAGGTACCTAGCTTATTACCCTTCTCCGATACCTCCTAGCCAAGACCCTAGAACCACCAGATAGATGCCGAGGCTCACCTGCTCCGACTCTCCCACATATATGTACCTTTCTTCTCATGCTCCTAGGAGGTACGATGCAGCTACACAAGCGACCCAGTATAACCCGTTCTGTTTCCTGCAAGGCCTTAGTATCTTCTACGACCCTCTTATCATCATCATCAGCCTCCTCCTCTCTACATCCCACACATTTGTATAGATAATGACCCACGACGTCGACACCACCTCTCCCTTTCTCCGCATCCCATGGACTGCCCATCTCCTCTCCCAACCAAACATCCTCACCGCAGTCCCCCAATCCCGAACACCGAAAGTGTCCAGCGAAGACAGCCTCTTCGCCGAAGGCCTCAAAACCTCTCGAAGCCTCCAAAGCTGCATCCTTCTCTATCACGAGTCTGACCGCGTCGGAGTAGAAGAAGTCACGGCTTTATACTTTGTCGGCGATGGCATGAATGGACATGCGGGAATCATCCATGGAGGCATCACGGCGACGTTGATTGATGAGAGTATGGGAATGCTGCAGAATGTGAATCTGGAACGAGAGCGACGACAGGGCGGAAATGTGGAAGAAGCGGGGTTGGGGAGTTTTACGGCGTATTTGAATGTGCTGTATAAGAGACCTGTCAGTACGCCTGGTGCTGTTGCGGTTGTGGTGAAGAGGGTTAAGAAGGAGGGGAGGAAGCAGTGGTTGAGCGCGGAGTTGAAGCAGTGGAGTGATAGTAATAGTGGTCGTGGGAATGGGGATGGGGTTGAAGAGGGGGAGGTTGTGGTTTGTGCTACGGGGGAGGCGCTGTTCGTGACCCCGAGGGCTGTGGACAGTAAGCTGTGAGAGATGGACCTGTAAGAGATGGACCTGTAAGAGATGGACCTGTAAGAGATGGACCTGTAAGAGATGGACCTGTAAGAGATGGACCTGTAAGAGATGGGCGTCCTGTCAGAAGCCAGGACGACAAAGACATCAGATCAGGGCTATAGGAGAGCAGGGAGCCACAGGACGATCATGGTCATATGTGCAGCTGAGAGATGAGGACATGCCGTTGTTCAAGACATCACCACGAACATTGCAATTGAGGACATGTCCTAGCCACAAGCCGAACGTGGTCACGAAGCTCGCGGCAGCATTGAAGGTATATTCCGGCCATGATCTTTATACCGATCCTGGCATTTTTGTCGCCTGCCCGGTCGACCTGAGCTGAGAGGAGTCCTTTTTCGACCAATTGACGAGCCGGGAACCCTCCAAATACCAGCGAGTCAAATCCGCTCGAAGATGCCAAAGAGGACGACATTTGGCTAGAAAAGTGAAATGCACAACGGGTCAGTTGCGCTGTCCTCGTAGCGATTAAATGCTGGAGGACTGATTATTCGCGGGCTCCTTCGGGCGAAGTTGCGCTGGACCGAGCAAACGAGTCCATGTGTGCTCCCTGAAGCAGTGGTACTGTATACATTGTCCTTGTCCTTCCTTCATGGGAGCAGTGCACATGCTACCACTCGGATATGCGGAGAAGCTACAGTAAGGTAAGGTACGGAGGTAGTATCCCTTTTATAAGCAACAGTGTGCCGTTCAATGTCGCCGTCGCCATGCCACAATACGCGGCCCGAATCACATGTTGTCGCCACGCCTTTATCCCGTGTCTTTTCACACCCATGCACCAAAGATAGAAGAAGCACCTACAAGGCTGGAGATAGAGCTTTCCCCGTTTCAGCAGCCGGACCCGACCCGTCTCACAGACTGAGACTCATCCATATGTACCTCCTCCTAGCGTCCGTCCTTCGCGTGCAGCTCTTGGCCGGTAAACCTTCTCTCTGGCCTCTGGGCACATTACCCTTATCTACCTATCAGGCTCAGGTATGTATGTACATGGCTACATGTATGTAGCTAGGAGGTAGGAGGTAAGGTCAGGTCGGGTCAGGTCTGGTATGGTATGGGTATACACAGTTACATGTGGGTAGGTAGGTCATAATAAGTACATAGTATTCGTCCTCCCTTGATTATTATTAGTCCCAGCGCAGGAACCACCATCCATCAATCAATCAACCATGGACATTGAAGCCAACAATGCCACCGCCTCCACCGCCTCCCCCTCCTCTCTCTCCCAATGGCACAAGACGACACCAACAACAAAAAGAAGCACCTCTTCCCTCCACGCCATCACCTCCCCCCCCACCCTCGGCCTCGGCACAATCGAAGACGTCCTCACGCGCAAATTCGACCTCAAATCCATGCTCGCGCTCGCCTTCTCCGTGCTCGGCACCTGGGGAACTCTCGCCGTAGGCCTCTCCTCGGGCCTCTCCAACGGCGGTCCGATTTCCATTCTCTGGGGCTTCGTGCTAGTTTTTCTCTGCAATGTTTGCATTGCGCTGTCTTTGGGAGAATTGTGTAGTGCTATGCCGACGGCTTTGGGTCAGGCTTATTATGTGCATCGCTTGTTGATGGATGATGGGGATCATGATGATAATCATGATCGTGGTGGTGGTGGTGGTGGTGGTGGTGGTACTACTACTACTACTGCGGGAGGATGGTGGTGGTTGAGAGGAGGTGGACGGTTTGCGAGTTATATGTGTGCGTGGATTAATACGTTTGGATGGTGGACGTTGACGGCCAGTCAGGTGGCGTTTATGACAGAGTTTATGTTGGGGATTCAAGTCATGTTTGATGCGGAATGGGACGGGGCGGGAAAAGGGTGGGTGCAGTTTGTGTTGTATTTGGGAATTACGGGCTTGTTCACGGTGGTGAATATTATTTCGTGTCGCAAAGATGCGATTTTGCCGATTTTCAACGATATTGTGGGCGCGTGGTTTTTGGCTTTGTTCTTCATTATTTCGTTGGCGTTGCTGATTTCTGTGGGTACGAGGGCGGGCATGGAGTTTCAACCGGCTTCGTTTGTGTTTGGACAGTGGTTGAATGAAACGGGCTGGGGCGATGGTGTCGTGTGGTTCACGGGGCTGTTGCAAGGTGCATACGGCTTGACCGCGTTCGACGCCGTCATTCATCTGGTGGAGGAGATTCCGCAACCACGCAAGAACGCGCCCAAGGTGATTTGGCTCGCCGTCTTACTCGGAGCTGCAACGGGATGGGTGTTCATGGTGGTCTGCCTGTTCAGCATCCAAGACCTGGACACCGTGATCGACGGACCGACCGGCCTCCCCTTTACCGACCTCATCCAACAGACCGTCGGGCTGCAAGGTGGATGTGTCCTCCTCGTGCTCTTCGTCGTCAACGGTCTCGGCCAAGGCGTCAGCATCGCCACCACAGGCAGCAGGTTAACATATGGCTTCGCCCGCGACGCCGGCATCCCCTTCAGTGCATACTTCTCTCACGTGGACCGCTTCTGGAAAGTCCCAGCGAGATCCCTCTGGCTCCAAGGTCTTCTGGTCGGCTTGATCGGCATCCTCTACCTGTTCGCCAGTACCGTCCTCGAAGCCATCCTGAGCGTCGCCACCATCGCTCTGACAATTTCCTACGGCATGCCCATCCTCGCGCTGCTCGTAGCAGGCCGTGACAAGCTCCCGCCGGGAGGCACATTCCATCTGGGCAAATGGGGACCTGTCATCAATTGGGTGTCAGTGATATACTGCAGTATCACCACCGTCTTCTTCTTCTTCCCCTCCGAACCAAATCCTCCCGCGGCGGATATGAATTATGCCATTGCAGTGTTCGGCATCATGTTGGTGATTGCTCTCGGCTTTTGGTTCATAGCAGGACGAAAGACCTATCTGATGACGGACGATGCAGCGATGCGGATTGAAATGGCGAGACGGCTCGAAGGGGAGGAGGACTCGTCCGATGCTATAGTCATTACGACTTCCAAGACCAGTTGAAATCCTATCAGCTCATCCATTCCAATCTACTTACTTACTACCTTGTTACACCAACCCAACCCAATCTCCCCAATCTAATAATCCTTCTTCGTCATCCTCCTCCTCCTCCTCCTCCTCCTCCTCCTCCTCTATCATCAACTCCCCAATTCAATTCGATTGAGTTCAGCGCAACACAGCAGCAGTGAGAGAAAGCATCTCCGGCCTAGGCGTGGAAGAAGACGAAGAAGAAGAAGAAGAAGAAGTGTCAGCACAAATTGATTTCCCCTTTGCGAAGAAGAAAAGAAAAGAAAAGAAAAGAAAAGAAAAGAAAAGAAAAGAAGGAGTCAAAAAGTTCATTTCATCGTAAAAGTACCCAAGGTAGGTACCTATGGTAGGACGGAAGCAGCGGGGGCGAGGGATTGAAGTGCGATAGGTGGGTATACCAGGTACCAAGAGAAAGACGAACAGGCGCAAACAAGCAGTAGGCCAATTCTCTTGTATCGTGTAATTCATCATCATCGTTACTTTCATTCTTCCCTGTTTGAAAAAAGAATTGAACAAGTCAGCCACCAAAAGTCCTACTCAGAGGATCAAGTTTCATGCTACCCGCCTGCGCTTATTCGATGTCTTCTGCTGCTCAGACACCTCTTCACCCTCCGTATCCGCTGCCTTTCCATTACCCTCGGGTGCCGCAGGGCTAGGAGCTTCGCTACTTTGCACACTCTCCACCGTGCCCACTCCCTGCGCCGTAAGATGATTCTGATCTGTGTTGTCGACCGTCTTGCGAATCTCGGCTTCTTTGACAGCGCCAGCAGCAGATTTGAACATGTCAGCTCCAGTATCTCCTACTTCGCCGAAATAGTCATCGTTCCAGTCCGGATTGGTCTGTTCTGCAGCAGCTTGAAAGTCAAAGTTGTTATCGAAATCGTTGAAATCACTATCATCGACTGCACCCTGCAGCAACTCATCCATAATATAGTCGGGTATGTTGTTATTGGTGTCGTCTCCGCTGAAGGTGGCGCCAGGTGAAAACTGTCCGATGCGATCTTGAATGTTTTGAATGGATTCGTTGTTCGATGCTTGCATGGCAGTCAAGGCTTCGATCTGCTCCCTGTTCTGTTTGATGTGATCCATATGATGTTGCATGTTGGGCGCATTGGGCGAGATGAGTGCGTTGTTCTCATTTGCTGCCCCGCCACTGTGCTGGTTAATCATGGCAAGCATGTTGCTTCTCTGCTGCGGCGTGAGGCCACCAGCGGCGTTTGAGTAGTCGCCCAGGGCAGAGATATCGAATGCAGGCGTACTTTCGCTGGAAGCACTCGTAGCATTTGCATTATTGATGTAACTCATGACCTGGTTATTGTCAGGCACTGAGTGAAGATAATTTGGTGTGTCGGCATCATCCTTGACGATTGGACTGGCCGTTGATGCTCCTCGACCAGGGATCGCGCTTTCGGTCTGCAGGGTGCTTGCACTGTCGCGCTTCTGAGGTGAATTGCTTTCTGGTGGGCTGGCAGACGGTCTGGCAGAGCTGGGTGTCGCAGCATCATTGTTCAGCACATTCGGAGCCCCCAGGAGTAATTGCGGTCGCTTGTTATAGCGCTGCAGCTGCTGGTTGTTCGCATCAGTCATTCCATCGGTGAACTCCTCAACAACACTACCTTGCTGTTGTTGCTGGCCATTCTGCGTCTGGTTGCCAAACATGTTGACCGCATTCTGCCCACCAGAACCTTCAAGACTCCTGTTATAGAAGGTGGCGAGAAAGGTCAGGATCGCATTGATGGAGTTTTCATGCCGATCATGCAGCTGCTGGAACGCTGTAGCTTGCCGGTAAAAGTGCTCGTTTTGCTCCTTGAGCTGGCTAATCATTCGAGAGATCATGCTTTGCTGCTGCTGAAGCTTCTTGAGCTCTGATCGAACGGCCGCCATCTCTGTTCGAGGCATCTGTGCGAGGCCGTTAGCGCCCAGGTTGCCTAGCTCACCCAAAGGCCTTCCATCAGGTCCTGGCGAGTATTGCCGCTCATCATCACTGTCGCCTTCGCCTTTGAGTGTGCCATCGCGTTTCCGCTTGGCATTAGACTTGCCTGTGGGCTTTTGAATGAGCCACAGCAAGTCGGGCCGGTTGCGACGAAAGTATGGATGCGAGTACATGCTGGGCGGCTTCTGACCCTTGCGTGCTGATTCGGACTGGCGTAGCGAACCATCTGCGATGTCGACTCTCTTGTGAAAACCGTACATGTTGAGCTGGCGCACGAAAGAAGCGTAATTGTTGTGCTTGAACAGTTCGGGAATGAGGGTTCGAGCGAATTCGTCCTCGTCGAGGACTATGAATGATCTGCCGTCCTCAGACCACTTGATCTTATCGGCATTGTCCTCCTTGTTCAGAAAACTGCGTCACATGTTAGCGTGTGCTTGATCGCAATGTAGGAAAGATGGTGCGAGACTCACCTGCTCAACTTCATCACAAACGGCGGTATCTGCTTTCTCTTTCCCGAAGCTTCCCTTTTGGCTAAAGCAACCTTGGCTTCCAGCTCCGTCTCGCTCTCCTCTTGGCCATTGCCCGTCATGTTGTTGTACCCAGTGCCATTCCAGCCCTCTTGATGGGCGCCGCTAATCTTATTTCCGCCGCCTGCCGTCGCCAACTGCTGATTCTTCGCGCGCCTTACCAGATCGGTGGACGGCGCAGACGCGGTCAGTGTCTGTGGCTGGGCGCTGTCGAAGGTTGCCGCAAACTGATTGTTCTCGTCGGGTGCTGGGGGAGCGAAAGAGGAGTCGGCAAAGCTGGTGGAGAAATCGAAGTTGGCGTTCTTGAAGTCGGCAGCGTTCTCGGGCACGGGCTGCTGGTAGTAGGAGTTCTGTGGGGTCATGGACTGCTGCTGTGCCAACGGCGAGGTGCCTGGCGCTTGGCGTTTGCGCGATCCCACAGACTGCTGCATGATGGCCCGTGACGATCTGTTTCCTCTTTTTCTCGTGACTCTTTTTCTCTACCTCTCTCTTA
>JH792533.1:84539-100645 GCA_000291705.1 Sphaerulina populicola P02.02b
CTCTCTCTCTCCAATGGCTCGAGCGTGGTAGAAGGTGTGGTTGAGTCGGTGTCGGTGAATGAAGCCTGTGAGTGTGCCGTAGGTGCAGGCAGCAGAAGAGAGCGGAAGAAGTAGAGTCTACAGGGTGCGAGACGCGGAGAATTGTCTTGTATATAGGCGGATGTCTTATTTGGCCTGCCTGGCGAGGAAACGACCAGCGCAGTTCTACACTTTTCGCATTGTTGGACGCACAAAGGTCGAATGAAGATCTGGGTCAAACAGTTGAAGCGAGTGTCTAGCGTGTTCGACCGAGAGTCCTTCTTCTCCTTTCTCTTCCTCTTCCAAACAGTGAGGGTAAGCGCAGGTGCCCTCGTCTTCTGCAGGCCTGCAGCTTGTTCCGTGCCTCGAGTCCGCTGGTTGCACAGCCTACTAGTCGGCAGAGGTAGTTCGCTTGTGATGTCGGCTCGTGTGGTGTATTTGGTCAAGGCGTGTGTCCGTGCAAAGTCGGTCGTGATTTGTGTGTTTTGGAGGGAATGGTCAAGAATACTCTCACGCCGGTTCCCAGAGACGTCAGAAGCCGAAAACCTACTATAGCGCGTGTTTGGCGGGAGCGCGGGAGTAAGCGAGCTGGAACTGCCCGCGACTGGGGTATTTGTGGCTTGTAATAGAGATTTCCACTACTCTCCTCGATCTTTATCGATCGCAATCCTCGTCGTGGCCGTGAAAAGAGCAGGGGGTGGTGGATAGCTTCCGCGGGCAGCGAGCACATTGGACATTGGACATTGCGAGGCAGCACGGCAGCAAACAGACAACTGGTGACAAGCCCATTCATGAATCTGTTAATTTGATGGTTTCTGATCGATATTCGGTGCAGCATGTTCATCTCCCCTCATTTCAGAATTACATATACCTCACTCGGGTTCTGGGAGTCCCGTCCTTCCCTCCTTAGGTACATGTAGTAGTCCCTATTCACAACTTCGCGCTCCCCCCTTCAAATCCTCCCACTCCTTCCTCCCAAACTCCCTGAAACTCTCCATTCCCGGTCCCGCCCACAAAAACACATCCTCCCCTCCCGTCTTCTCATGTTGCCCCTTCAACTCTGGATCCACCCCCTCAGCCCTCAAGCCCACTTTATTCTGCTTATGATTGTGGATATGCGAACTCGCCTTCTGAATCCTCAAGAAAACCGGCACAGCATATCTGGGCAACGACTTCCGACACTGCGCCAGTACATCTCTCCTCCAAGATTCATTCTCGATGACCGATAGATCTGAAAGATGCAACGCCGCACAACCCGCACGGCCTTCATACCCGGGGATAGCCACACCATAAACATTGGCCTCCGTAATTCCCGAGATGTGACCGAGAACTTCCGCGACTTCAGCGGTCGACACATTTTCGGACTTCCATCGAAATGTATCACCTAGTCGATCGAGGAAGTACCAATGTCCCTCGTCCGAACGGCGTAACGCGTCTCCGGAACGATAGTATAGATCCCCCTTCCGAAACACGTCCGTCGCGAATCGTTTCTCCGTTGCGGACGGGTTACGCCAATAGCCCCCAAACGCATCTTTACTCGGTATGGAGACGAGGATTTCGCCTCCTTCATCGTAGGATGTGCGAGTGGCAAAACCGGTAGTGGGAGACCGGTAGATGTCTCCTGTGTCGGTGTCGATCTTGACGGGGACGTAGGTGTTGTTGTATAAACGGCGGAAGAGAAGACCGTGATGGCCGACGCAGTTCGAATAGTAGGAATTGCGGGAATACACGACGAGGGAGAGCATGCCCTCGGAGGAGTTGAAGAATTCGGCGATTTCCGGAATGTGGAAGCGGGATTGGAGTTTGGACCAGACATCTGGTCGCAAACCGTTTCCGTACGCGACGCGGATGTTGTGTTTGGTCTCGAGAGGGTGGGGAGGGGCTGCGAGGAGGTAGCGGGCCGTTTCTCCGACGTAGATGAATAGTGTACTTTTCGAATCGTGGATGTCGGGCCAGAAGTTTTTGACGGAGAAACGGGGAGCGATGGCAATTCCTACACCTGCGAGGAGGGCGTTGGAGGATGTAATGATGCCTGTGCCGTGGTAGAGGGGCATGGGCGAGTACCAGCAGTCTTTGCCCGGAACAGTGTTGAAGGGTGGGGAGAGGTGAGCGCCCATGAGCCAGATGCGGTTGATGAGGAAGGGACAACCCTTGGGGAGACCGGTGGTTCCGGATGTGTACATGAGACAGTAGGGTTGAGTGCCTTTCATGCCGTTGCGGAGGGTGTCGGGGGGCACTGTCGCTTGGCGAGAAGCAATTTGAGATTTGAGAGTGTGGTCGAGGGTGATGATTGTCGTCCCGGCTGCTTCAATGTCTTGTTGACTTGCGGAGATGCGGGCTTGACAACCGGAGTCGGCGTCTATAATCAGCATCTTACTTTCACACACTGAGAGACAGTGCATGAGAGCTTTTCCTTCGAGATTGTAATTGATGAGTGCAGGACCGGCGCCAATGCACAGCGTCGCAAACATGACCATGAGGAACTCTGCAGAGTTGTGCAAGTACATGGCGACTAAGTCACCGGGTTGCACACCCTGCTCGAGCATCCATTGTGCGTAGCGAGCAGTTTGGTCGTGCAGTTCTTGAAAAGTCCAGCTTCGTTCGCGCGTCCAGATGGCTCGGTCATTGGGCTGACGAGCACATGTCTCGGCGAAAATATACCATGGTGATACCTTTTCGTTCTTGACTACGGTAAAGGGTCAGCTAAATGATGATCGAAGGTGCGATATGCCATACCAGCATGTGCGTAGACGCGTTCTGCCTTTTTCGCTTTCAGCAGGGCACCAAGATCTCCTGTGAGTTGGTATTTGCCATCGAGGTATGTGGCCGTGGCCACGGCTGCGGCTGCAGTGGCTGCTACTGTGCAGGTATTAGCTTTTGATATATGCCTGTACATATCACAGCAGCTGGGGTGTCTACGGACCCAACGCCATTGGCGGTCTATCTCAGTTGCTGGGGTGGTGGTGGTGGTGATGAAGCGAGGAGAATGTGTTTTTGACTGTTTGGACGATGTCCTTCAAAAAGTAGGTAGGTGGCAGTGAATGACGAACACGTTGGTAGGTGTGTAGTGAATGTCTTCCGACCTTGCCGAGCAGTCTGAACTTCAACCTAGGAGGTACAAGAGCCGGTCCACTATCCATACCCCACCTATATGCGCTATCCTCGGGCCCTGGGTACGCGGCCTCGGCAGATGCCCAACAGGCTGCTCGGTGTTTGGTGTCATAAATTCACAATTGCAAACATCGCTGCAACAATTGGTGCGTGCCAGACGTTTCATTCGCCACAGGCAGTAGAAGATATAACCTACCTAATGCTGATCTGCCGTTACGGATGCTTATTTTCGCTCTTCGTAGAGGTCGAAATCTGGTAGGAATGTGTTCTAGCATGATGAGGGCTGCGGCTAGGAGGTACCATCCCCTTCGGATTATGACCAGGCGAGGCCGAGGACTCCAGGCAGTGACTTTTTCAAACCTGGGACTGTTCGTGGATCTTTCGTCATGTACGGCATATCTGGTGCAAGTGGAAGAAGTGATGTCTGGAGACGGGAGCAGAGTTGATCGGGATTGCGATCTCGGCTATACAGTCGGACCGAAGAGTTGTTCCTTTGCCGCTCCTCGCGAGAAAAGTTCAGATTCGGATTTTGGGGAAGCTGTGTACCACAACTACATTACACATTTCTGCACACAAGTCAATCACAATGGGAGTTGGCCGTCGCATGGGAAAGAAGCAGGCTGATCCTGGCCCTCTTGATGAATCGCTGGTAACGAGAAAGCGCAAGTCGGGCGCACCGACAAATGGAGCAATCAAAAAGCAGAAAGTGGTCGAGCAACGACCGCAAAAGCCTGCAAAGACGCTGAAGAGAGCGCAGACGAACGGCTCCAAGCAGACAGTGCCGGGAAAGCCGCTCAAGGTGAAGAAGGCGAAGAAAGCGGCAGCCGCTACTCCTCCCGCAGACTCGGACGACGATGCGGCATCACTGAACGGCGATGCAATTGACGATCCAGACGTGCTCGAAGATGCTGTCGGCGGCATTGCAGAAGACCTCGACTTCGACGATGATTCTTTCGGTAGCGATGCGGACGCCTTTGCCGATGCGCCCAGCGACGACGATGTTGATGTGTCGGACACAGAGATGCGAAAGGGCAAGATGTGGTCAGATGATGAGGATTCAGACGCGGAGGAGACACTGACAGCTGCCAATATTGCGGGTCTGTCGCGGAAATTGGACCAAGAGAGAGCGCAAGAGGCGGCAGAGGCGGCAGAGGAACTGCAAGATGATGCGCTGCAAACCAACATCGCTGCAGCAGAATTGTCCGACGACGAGGAAGGAGGAGTCCAGCTGGCACCAGACTTACAGCTCCTGCGCACAAGGATCACGGAGATTGTGCGTGTTCTGACAAGCTTCAAAGAGCTGGGAGAGCCGGGCAAGAGCAGAGCAGAATACACGCAATCGCTTCTCAAGGACATTTGCACATACTACGGCTACTCTCCATTTCTCGCCGAGAAGTTATTCTCCCTCTTTCCACCACAAGAGGCGCTACAGTTCTTCGACGCCAACGAGACACCTCGACCCATGGTCATCCGCACAAACACGCTCCGCACGCATCGACGAGATCTGGCGCACTCCCTGATCAATCGCGGAGTCACTCTCGAACCTGTCGGGAAATGGTCCAAAGTCGGTCTGCAAATCTTCGAATCGCAGGTCCCACTCGGAGCCACGCCTGAATATCTTGCCGGACATTACATCCTTCAGGCTGCGTCTTCCTTCTTGCCAGTCATGGCACTCGCCCCGCAGGAACACGAACGAGTTCTTGACATGGCCGCCGCACCCGGAGGGAAGACCACTCACTTAGCAGCACTCATGCGGAACACTGGAGTCATCTTCTCCAACGACTCCAACAAAGACCGTGCAAAGGGTCTCATCGGTAACATCCACCGCCTCGGTGTCAAAAACGCCATCGTATGCAACTACTCCGCTCTCGAGTTCCCCAAAGTCATGGGTGGCTTCGACCGCGTTCTTCTCGACGCTCCCTGCTCAGGAACGGGAGTCATTGCCAAAGACGCATCCGTCAAAACCAACAAAACCGAAGCTGATTTCCTCCGTCTCCCACACTTGCAAAAACAACTCCTCCTCGCGGCTGTAGATTCCGTCGATCACGCTTCCAAAACTGGAGGCTACATTGTTTATTCCACATGTTCCGTCACAGTAGAAGAGAACGAGCAGGTTGTACAGTACGTTCTCAACAAACGTCCCAACGTCAAACTCGTACCCACTGGTTTGGTATTTGGTAAAGAAGGTTTCACCAAATTCCAATCCAAGCGCTTCCATCCCAGCATGAAAGAAACGAGAAGATATTACCCTCATGCGTACAACGTGGATGGGTTCTTCGTGGCGAAATTCAAGAAAATCGCTGTCACGCCGACCAACGCCGTAAGGGCGCAAGGGAGTGCGGAGGAGAAGAAGCAACAACAGAAGCATACTGCTGATGGCGAGGAAGAAGAGGAGATTGTAGACAACGAGGAGATTTTCGATGATGAAAGGAACAAGAATGCCGACGGAACGGAAAAGGATGATGATTTTGGCGGGTTTGACAGTGAAGAGGACAATAAGGTCATGGAGCGACTGATGCGGAAGAAGTTGAAGAAGAAGGGCTTCAATCCGAACGCCAAGGATAGTAAAGCTGTCAAGACCATGTTAGGAGGAGGGAAATAGACGGCCGTGGTGAAATGAGCCAATCGAGTAAGCACTTGTTTTCCTTACTTACCTTGCCTATCAGTAGTACTGATATTCAATACACGTGTATGTCTCTCTCTCTCTCTCTCTCTCTCTCTTGATCCATTTCGGTTCATCAAGCAAGCACAGAGAAAAGACACGAGGAAGGGAAGGGAGTAAGTCAAGTCAAAGGGGGGATGTCTGATGATTCGAATCCTATCTGTCTGTCTAGTCGTCTATATACTGGCCGGGTGGTGCCCTTCCATCGTAGAACCTTCCTATGGTGCGACCGTGCTAAGGGAAGCACCGAGCAAGGTTCCACTGTCGATAGCGCGGCGGCGACGACAACGGTAACGGGCGGCGACGGTGACGGTAACGGTGAGGTATAGTGCGACGGCGACGGTAGCAGCGACGGTAAGGTAGTGGTGTGGAATGATAATAGATACTGTATACACAAAGGAAGCCGAAGTGAAGTTATTTGTGGCCCGTGGCCACATTGGCGCTCCGTCGAGCAGTCCGAAGAAATCACGTAAAACCGCTAGCCTCTAGGAGCTCGTCCCGATATCGCCCGGCTAGTGGCGATCAGCCTAAACACGACAGGAGAAAGAGATAGGAGAGAGGCGGTAAATCGTGCTGGTGTCTTTTCATTCCTTCGTAGATACGAGCTGCGACAGTTTACTCTTCTCTTGAGCAATGCGCTCTTCGCGCTTTGATTCGAGGTAGCTTCTCGGTTTGTTTCCCGTCGTTACTATGCTTACATGTTTTCCTGCCAGTGGAGCGGTCGTTCATCCTTCTTCTTCATCATCAGACGCCTCGAGCGCCATCGCTAAAACCCATCAAACGTCGACACCGTCAACGACAATGCCCTTCTTCCAAGTGTAGCACATCTTGCGAGCCACCTCTTCGGCGGCATCATCAGACACCAAAGCGCCGACCATGTACAGAGCGCCGTCGATGCCGGAGGTGACACCGGAAGTGGTGAGCACACGCATGCCACCCAGACGCAAGTTGGCGCGCTTCAGGACGGACTCGCGACGGGTGCTCATCTTGAGGCTCATGCTGCCCTTGCGGGCAGTGGACGGGCGGCGGCCGTTGGTGCCATTGGTGCTACCATTGGTACTCTCCTCGATGGGAGCCATACCAGCCGAGCTCTTGCGGCGCTTTTGCTCCTTGAGCTCCTTTCTGTTCAAGATGTAGGGATTTTCGTCTTCATTCTCTCCGAGCTCGTAGCGGAGGTTATTGACCACATAGCGCGCCTCGACCACATCGACGCGGTCAGACATGTCGCGCTGGGTCACGTTGGAGCAGAGAATCTCGAATTTGGTGATTGAGTCTGGGTGGGTGGTGGCTGTGAGGCCGGCAAGCACACCGGCTTCGGCGAGAACGAGCGCGCCAGTGCACACGGACATGAGC
Organism: Sphaerulina populicola P02.02b; assembly: GCA_000291705.1. NCBI lineage: Eukaryota > Fungi > Ascomycota > Dothideomycetes > Mycosphaerellales > Mycosphaerellaceae > Sphaerulina > Sphaerulina populicola. The sequence continues at coordinate 91,684 of JH792533.1, forward strand.
GAGCGTTCGCGGGTGGGAGTCTTCTTCTGAAGCTCGGTGTAGGCTTTGATCAGCGACAGTGGCTGGCTCTTGCTCTTGATGACGGACGCGTAGTTGCCGCCTGGAACTACGAGAATGTCGATCTCGCCCAGGCGCTGCAGAGCGTCGTCGTAGGTGAAGTGGCTGCTGATCGTGACACCCTGAGCGGTGGTGACGCCGTCTGCTGGGCCTGCGAGTCTGACGAAAAAGGCCTTGGTGTCTGTGGAAGCTCCCAATGTCAGTGCTGCAACGACTCGTCTCGGAGTGCTCGGAGGGCCCGGTGCATACCTGGGTTGGCTGGATCATGTTTTGCCGCATTGAAGACCTCGAGTGGACCTGAGGACGGGGGTATCTTGTCAGTGTGCTGCTGTGCAATCAACGGGCCAGCAATTATCATGTCCTACCCATAGCGTCCAGCGTATCCATTCCCTCGTGCTGTCACGACACCTCAGTCAGCACCTGATCGAGCTCAAGACTACCTAGCTCTGATGCATCGGCATGAGCACTTACGAGGGTGATGAGAACCTTGACCGGCTCGTAGTCGGCGGCTTCCTCGACGATTGCACTCATCGTGGCGGTATTGCAGGTGTGTTTGGCGGACTGTGAATGGTGTGTGATGGTGATGGAGATGGAGATGGAGATGGAGGAGGAGGAGGAGGAGGGGGAGGGGGAGCAGGAGATGAGGCTTAAGTCAAAGAGGAAGGAGCAAGCTCTTCTTGTATTATGGAGGATAGCGGGGATGGCACAGTCAGGTAAGGTAGGTACATATGATCAGCCCATTGGTTCTATGTATGACTGATCTCGTGTGACGACGCTCGTGACCTCGTCTTCACTTCCATGCCAGAAAAGAAGCTCGTAGCTCTGTCCCCTCGTTTGCCCTGGGAAAGTTTGTGGGGTGCATACAAGAAACACGCTAAGGATGACTTGGATCGACGAAGGGCATTGCGCTGGCTTGGACCAACGATGAAGGCATTGGAACTGCGGACGAGAGTATGCTTGCTCCAGAGCACATATACCAAGATCACGGTCCGTATTTCTCATGCTGAGTTGTCGTCCTCTCGATCGCCCCACGCGTTGCATGTCATACCCACATAGCTACCTACTGGTATCGTTTAATCTCCTTTGTATGGCGGTACGGCTCGGCGACATCCGGACATGTCATTGGTTTCATAAGTCGATCACCCCACTTGTGGTTACTAGATATGTGGTATACCTCCTGCCAATCCACCAATGAAGGAATATATGGATATTGCTGTAGCTGTAATGCTGCAGGCAGAAATATGAACAAAGCTCGTGGGATTTCTCGACCCAGGCGAATGCTCGTCATTGTGTACCTACCAATGTCTGATTCTGCGTGCTTTGCTGACGTAAGATGCCCTTTTGGGACAGGAAGCCCTGGAACGGTTGGACCGTTAAAACTGTGCCGTCTCAACAATCAATGTCCATTCAAGAGCGGCGCCTCTTCTCCATCGCCAAATGCATCATCGCCATACTTCTCCTTCATGCTTGCCTTCCTCACGTACATGAACCACAAGTATGCACCTGTGAAGAATCCACCGCCCACAATATTGCCAAGCGTCAGTGGCAGCAGGCATTTCCACAGAAAGCCTCCCACACTCAGTGGTGAGCCTAACATCATCCCGACGCTCGACAGGTACATGTATTCGACCGTGTGAGGAAACCTCGCAGTCGCCGAAATCATGAAAGGGAAGTGTAAGAACAGCAGCTTGCTGATCCCATCCTGGTTCTGGGTTCCCAAGAACATGGCCATCGTGACAAGCCAACCGCAGGCAATAGCCCGAACGAATAGAACGTGCCAAGCAGGGTTGATAATGTCGGTTTCAATCTGTTCAACAATAGAGTGATGCCATGGGCTCTCCTTCAAGGCTTCGGTCACAGTCGTAAACAGACTCGCGAATATGAGCGCGCCTGCTAAGTTCCCCAGCCAAGAAGCTATCGCACCTTTCACGTAGTCCAACGGCCTGCCTCTCCGTTCCAAAGCTAAGATGGTGTGCCACATTGGATAGCCTGTGAAGAGCTCCGCTCCAACGAGATAGACCAGAACGAGGCCAAAGGGAAAAGCGACGCCGTGTAACAGTCGTTCGACACCAGCATTGTCTGGAGACAGATCATGGACGCCTCCTCCGAGGAGAATGGAGAAGAGGCCACCGGAAGATAAAAGAAGAGCGCCGTAGACGTTCTTGATGAATGTGGTGAGTTGATCCTCTGAGAGGTGCTCCAGTCCGGTCTGCAGGACTGCGATGGCTGCCTCTTTGGGAGGGAGGCTACCTGTGGATGGCGGCATCTTTCTATGCTATCGGTCTTGTGATTCAGGTACTGTATTGCCCGTGTCTCAGCTGCGACTGTGGTGCAATCGCGGTACAATGTAGGGACAGGTACATGTAGTCTAGCTTTGCTGACGTAATTATTGTGCTGCGCGATAAAACTCAGGTACATGGAACATCCATACCTGTACCTACATACCTGATTGCAACACCTCTTTGGACAGAAGCTTCCATTGTCTATAGGTCGCGGGCGACAACGGCAGAGCGGTGGTGTTGATGTATCCAATACATGTATCCTTGAAGCACGACATCATTAATGTATTTTTTAGAGGTTCCAACTTCCAGCCACATGCACCTTTTGGATCCGACGTTGCCGTCATACCCGCTCGAACTCTTCACCCTCCGCCATACACCCATCTGCTGTACACGACTGGAGAATGTCCACTAATGGTAATCATGAAGCTGCCGGAACGAAACGATCGTTGAGTCCCGATGAAGACGACAGCCATGCGCTACCGCAGATCGGCAGACAGAGAAGTCGCGTGGCATGTACTCCATGTCGCGTACGCAAGCGCCGCTGCGACGGAAGACTGCCGTGTGCCACATGCGTGAGATATGAGTACCAATGCGAGTATGACCAGAAGGCGAAACGTCCATCACTGCCCAAGGATGCAGATGTGGCAGCGATACCGCCACCAGCGCCAGTCGTGGGCAGCACTGCGCCCAGCATCATTCAGCTACAGAAGCATCCACTGACGGCACCTGGCGCTCGTTTTCATCATCGTGGTATCCTGGACCCCGTCAAGACTCGCTTTGTGAGAGCAAACTCGGCCATCGCATTTCCTCGTATCCTGGGCATGGACCTCGAATCGGACAGCATACCCAGACTGCACTCCTTTGCCTGGAATTTGGGCATTCGTGCAGAGCCGGACGAGCCTCCCACTAATGTCACAGAACACATGACCTGGGCCGAGTTCCAGACTCTGTCTGCAGCGTACTTCAAGTTTGTAAAGCCACAGTTTGGGCTGCTCGAGGAGGCAGATTTTATGGAACAAGTGGCTCCCCGGTTTGCGGATCCTGCGGGCGTCAAAGATATCGACTGTGTTGCGCTCGGTGTCGCCGCGTTGGGCTCCTTCTTTTCTGCTACGCCGCATCCGAAAGAAGTGTCATTCATGTTCGACGCAAGAAGGGTGTTGGTGCAGCGGAGTGTCAGCAACTCTCCTACGCCAAACCACGTCGCTGGTTGGATTTTGCGGACCATCTATCTACGACTCACCTCGCGACCGCATGGCGCGTGGATCTCCAGCTGCATCACCATGCATCAAGTGGAAGCTGGAGGATTGCACAAGGAGATTCAGACGATCGCTGTCGTGTACCCCCAAGTACCCACTAACGATCACAAGCTGGCAAAGAATCGTAGAAGACTCTTCTGGATTGCTCGGGCATTGAATACCATTCTCTCTTTCGAATATGGACGCACAAGAGTCAACTTCGATGTGGTCACCACGAAGAAGTTTGCGCCGGAGAATGGTAGTCAAGCCCACCAATTCGTGGAACTCGCCGACCTCTTACCCAACGACTTTGTTGATCGTGACCGAGAACCGGACCCTCCAGCAGCATTGGGCAAAGCTCTTGACAAGATCGAGGCTATGCAGACAGAGTCCAGCTTTATATCTCTTCTCAAAGCGGATCTTTCATTCGCCATATACCGCAGGTTGTGGCTGATGAGTTTGACAGATGCAAAGGATCGTGCAGATACCGTCATTAGTATTGGCAAAGCTGCACTGCCAGCGGCATCGAAGTTACTGGCAAGCAGAACGCCCTGGTGGAATGTCATATGCACCCCTTTTCAACTGGTATGTGTGGTGATATCTGTCGGGACGCCCAGAAGCCTTTCGCACATTCAGGAGATTATGAACTTGATGCACAACATCGCACGGGTGTACGACACTCACATGGTGCGCGAGGCATACACGCAGGCTACCGCTCTCATCGCCATGGCAAAGAAGCGCAAGCAAAAGGAACTCGATGCACTCAATGCCATACCGGAGAATCCGCCCTTTCCGACAGATTATCCGTCGACTGGGCAGAGTAGCATACTATCAGACGCTCCGAACATCGACTGGGCTATGGATCTCCCTTTTGAATGGGATATGTTCCTGAACCCGGAGCTTGTGGTGTCCAGTCAGCAACCCATGCCGCCAATCAACACGTATGCGAACCAGTTCAATGCCTCGCAGGCACCTTGAGACTTGCCATTGCCGACGTGATGGTAGTTTACACGTTCCAGCAGATGCTGTGTAATACGAGCACAATTCATGCTTCGTTCCGCTCCGCAGTCGGGCTGACGAATCACTGGTACAGGTACCGGCGAATACCCAGTTCAGCTTACACGCCGGGTGGTACATCCTTCACATATCACTACGCTTGTCTCCTTGGACGCATAGGCATGTTGATCTGCAACGCATGTCAAGTGGCGGAATGTGACGAATCAGCATGTTGCACTCCTCCATGATGGACATCCTTGCAGCTTGGCATGGCTGCGGGATAGCTCCAGATAGCTGGTCACTTGCTTGGCTGGCTATCAATGGCACCACAGTGAGCGTCCTTATCTTTGGCACGTGTATGAGTCGACATACAGCTGTTTCTGTGCCTTTGCGGGCGTCCTGCCTATTGTAGGAGGTGTGATATAAGATCATATACCAGATACCACGTCGGACGTCGCCTTGAGCGGAACACTGTGTGAGATATAAATGCTACCGTGTCGCCACCAAGTATGTTGGAGCAGCAAAGTCCCAGATCTTACAAACTCCAGGTCCGCAATCGCCGCCCTCAACACTGTCGCCTCTCCACAAGATGATGAAGTCTGCTATCCTCTTCGGCCTTGTTGCCTGTGCTGTGGCTGCGCCTACGCATCATGAGGTGATCAAGAGAGGAAACTTGCCTACGCCAGTCTCAGCAGCGACGGCCAGGTCGTATCTGAGCTCGATTCCGACAGAGGCGGAAAGCAACAGCCCAGCGTACGATCGCGACCTGTTCAACCATTGGATCACCATTTCGGGCAACTGCAACACTCGCGAGACTGTCCTCCAGCGTGATGGATCGAATGTCGTGACTGACAGCGCATGTGCCTCCACTTCCGGCTCGTGGTACTCTGACTACGACGGTGCGACATGGACGGCGGCCTCTGACGTTGACATTGATCATCTTATCCCCCTGAAGGAGGCTTGGGTGTCGGGTGCTCGTAACTGGGACAATGCTCGGCGAGAGCAGTTCGCTAACGAGTGAGAGCTGTTCCAAGGACATCTCACCGTGTTTCTCGCTAACGTGCTCCAAGTATCACTCGACCACAGCTGCTGGCCGTGACCGACAACGTCAACCAGAGCAAGGGTGACCAAGATCCCGCAGAATGGCTTCCCAGCCGTACGGCATATCAATGCACATATATTCGTACGACATTTGCAGCCTCCGAGGGTGCCGTCCCTCCTGAGAACGTGATGACGCTAATTCTTTCTGTAGGTGCTTGGGTCCAAGTCAAGTACTACTACGGCCTGAGCATGGACAGCGCCGAGAAGACGGCAGTGACTAACATCCTGAATGGATGCTAGAGATTTGGTAGACACGTACACAATAGCAGACTCTTCCAACCCAATCTAGGTAGTCATCATTCCTTCTCTCCCTCACAACCCCAAATGATTCTCCCCCGTCTGCTCCTTCCCCCCAATCCTCTCCCCTTCCTTCCCATCAGCCCCACCATGATCACTACTACCACCACCATCTGCTGTACATGTCCGAGTCCCATCCGACAAAAATTTCCCCTCGCCGCCTTTCCCAATCCCCTCGAATTCCGCTACCCGTCGCACTTCCATCAAAGCTTCTCCGTGAGGATTTCCGATCGCTTTGGTTACGTGGCCCAGCGGCTGGAGCGTGTAGGAGAGGAGCTTTCCTAGCGGGTCGCCGAGCGGGGAGAGGGGGCCTATTTTGTTTTATTTATTATTATAAGTTAAGGGGGGGGAGGGGTGGTTTTGGGTGATGGGTTGAAAACTTGACGGACCTTTTTTTTCTGTGCCGAGGGGCCCTTCGGGTGCTAGGTTGGGGGCTTTGTTGAGGAGTTTGTCCATTTTGCTTTTTATTGGCTTTTTTGCCTTTTTTGGGGGGGTGGTGGTGGAGTCTTGTTTGGGGATTTTGTTGTTGTTGTTGTTGTTGTTGTTGTTGTTGTTTAGTTCTCCTAGAGTGGTTGGATGCTGCTGCTTGTTTATTCCTTTTTCACTGCCTGACAGACCAAGGTAAATCTCTTGATGAACATATGTGAATGGTTCCTCGTAACCGGCAGTGAGGATTGTATACCTTACCTATATGTGATATCATCCTACACATGAATCAAGAAACGTCAATGTAACCTACTATACTAGATACATGTACCTGTATGTACAGAGCAATATGACGAAAGAGAGATGGTCGCCTTGTGACCATGAAAGAGGCCACAAACAAGAAAAATCTTCCGTTTGTGTGCGACCTTGCACGACTCTGATGAGAAAAGTCGAGATCATGTGTCAAGAGGCCGAGATACCTATAGCCTTTTGTGGGGATGTCTTGGCGTGGGAGAAGCTGGTGTGAGATTCTGGTACAGAGACCTACCATTTCACTTCACTTTTCAGCCGGTCAAATACATCATACCGCATTTGCCGAAAACCCACATATCAACCCGAGACGGCTAGTGACATATAGGTAGGTGGTACAACCTATGTACATGAGATTACAACACGTACAGTACTACAGAACAGAAGACTGTTGTTCCCGCTGTCCTTTCTCCGGACACATCTGGTTCCCTATATACCTGACTTACTACTATACGCCCTCTGCTAACCGTGTTGATAAGATGACAACGTGTTCACTTCCTTTCGAGAAGTCTTCTACGCTGGGCTAGGGCTACCTCCTCGGTGCTTGGCTTGATATATCTCTCCCGGGCCAAGTCGCTCGATATGGTTGTCCCGTGGACCTTCAACTTCAGGTGGTATCCACTGCATCAGACACATCTTCACAGACTACAGTAGGGTTCGGCCAATATGCGTAAACTTTCCAGTCGCGTTCGGCAAACGCCAAAAGTAACTTCAGGCAAGTCGACGTAGGGCCATTGCAAATGCGGGAACTACATAGGAGGTAACTTAGACCATGGAGTGGGGGACTCACATGAATGAGCCCGGGCGGGCTACGAGAGTCTATTAAGAAGTCGTGTGTCCTTCATCATCAGGAGCTTTGGTCACTCCCATCTTCTCTCATCGACGAGCCACAGCACAGGAGATCGATCAAGCAACATGTCGACCGCAGACAGCTTGGGTGGCCTCGTGGCGGGCACTCTCAGCTATTGGCTATATTTCCACCGCTTCGAGGTTCATCTGCTGGGTCTCAGGATATTAAACACCTTTCTGGGCTGCAGCATTGCTCTAGCAATCACCCTCTCCAAGGCCTATTCCTACACCACCGCACAAGCACTGGTCACGACACTGGCCATTTCCTCGTCTTTTCTCATCGGAGCCTTTGGCAATTGTCTGATCTTCCGCCTGTTCCTCAATCCACTGAACAAGTTCCCCGGTCCCTTCGCGGCGAGAATCTCCAGCATGTGGTGGTCCACGCAACTGGGCAACTCCGACGGCTACTATTGGCTCCTGGAACAGCACCAGAAGCATGGCAAGTACGTGCGCGTGGGATCCAACGATCTCTCGGTGATTGATCCCGATATCATGGAATTGGCATATGGCAACAAGTCCCGAGTCACCAAAGCTCCCTGGTACGACAACGACTATCCGCTCACATCCATGCACACCTCTCGCTACAAAGGTCTGCATGATCGAAGACGACGAGTTTGGGCGCCCGCCTTCTCCGAGAAGGCTCTGCGAGAATACGAAACCGAGATCCAGAAGTTCAACGATAAATTCGTCCGCAAAATCAGTGAACACAACGGTGGTCCCGCAAACATCACCAAATGGTTCAACCTCTTCTCCTTCGATGCCATGGGACTGCTCGCATTCGGACGCGATTACGGCATGCTGGACAAGGGCGAAAAGCCACACGAGCTCGAAATGTTGAACGAGGGGATGCAACCTATGGCATATCGTCTCCCCCCCTGGTTCTTCCGCATCCTCACCTCGATTCCAGGCCTCGCAGCGGGTTATCAGAAGTTTGTCGATTTCTGCATCAGCGAGATGACGTGGCGCGTCAAGAATGGCGGCAAGCGCGAAAGCGACATTATGGGATGGTTGTTGAAAGCGTACAAAGACGTCCCCCATCCCGAACGCGACACGATGCTGCAGGCCGATGCCCGTCTGATTATCGTGGCAGGCAGCGATACCACCGCTGCGACGTTCACGTACCTGTTCTACCATCTCGCCCACAACCCCGAATGTGTGAAGAAGCTTCGAGAGGAACTCGACCCTCTGACTCAAGGCGAGTGGCAAGAAAGGGATATCCGAGGCGCGCAATACCTCAACGGTTGCATTAATGAGGCCCTCCGTCTGCACCCTCCCTTGCCATCGGGCGTCAACCGCCTCACACCCCCCGAAGGCCTCACCGTCGGCGACGTCCACATTCCCGGAAACGTCACCTTCTTCACTCCCCAATACGTCATGGGAAGAGGTTAGTAAATGATAATAACGCAAAAA
>JH792533.1:115974-144302 GCA_000291705.1 Sphaerulina populicola P02.02b
GAGGAGGAGGAGTTGTTGGGTTCTCTTTCTTGGAGGTGGGAGTTGGTCTTTTTCTCTTTCTTGGAGGTTTGGCTGGTTGATTGGCTGACTGACTGATTGACTGACTGACTGATTAGGTGACTGACTGACTGGCTGATTGACTGACTGACTGACTGATTGACTGACTGACTGGCTGATTGATTGTAGATAGATAGAATAGATGGATGGGATGGATGGATGGGATGGATGGATGGGATAGGGTGGGATAGATAGATAGATAGATAGTAACCCCAAACAAACCATTTCGTTTCATTTGTTTGTTCTTTCCTCTTCTTTCCTTAAACGAAACATCAGCCACGCTAAGACAAGGTAGGTACTTGTCGCTACTTGTACAAGTGCATGCACGTGCTGTGTAGAGAGGAGGCATGTACATGTACTTTGACTGTTTGTTGAAATGAGTACATACATACAACTCTAGTGTTGATTGAGTTGAAAGCCCTTTTGGTACAGGAAGATCATCATCTCCCATACATGGCTTAAAAGAACATGTGTTTGACATCGACAGGACCCTTGGAAACAGCAGGAGCATTCAGATTCGCAGTCCCATACTCTGTACTCGAGCGCTCCTCGGGCTCAAACGCCACGGCAGGTGTAGCGGGTCGATCGAATGCCGTAAAGCGATGACCTTTCACCTTGGCCAGAGTCCACAGGACACCAATGCGAGCCACAAAGGCCGCCAGTGCCCACAAGAGCCCGCCCACGGGTGCAGCGACAAAGACGCCAAAGACGGACCAATCGCTGGCGTACAAGCCGTCTGAGAGAATCAAAAGGCTTCCCGCTCGGGAGACGTCTCCGTCGTAATAGACGAGTCCGAAGAGGAAGACGGATAAAATCCCGCCGAGACCTCCGACGACCACTTCGAAGCCGCGCCAAAAGTAGAACTTGGAGCTGAGACCGATGACGAGACAGGGGATCATGGCTGCGGAAATGATGTCCGAGATGAGGTAAATCTGAAGGACACTCGGGCTTTTGAGCGCGACTACGACTGTAGGTATGATGAGGAGGACCACGAAGAATCGCACCCACCAAATGTTGAGCTTGTTGCGGAAGAAATCGTTGGAACCGGTGGAGATGAGAGCGGATTGGAGCGAGTCAAAGGCGGAAATGGAAAGGGTGACGACCATGACCAGAACGATGCCGACGACCCATGCCGGAAGGGTCTCGAGGAGGGTGAAGAGTTCGATGCCGGACGCCTCGGGTGGGTTGCCGAGTACTCCCGACCATCCGGCGATGAGACCCGAGACTCCGACGAGGGTGGTGATGATGGTGACTGCGACGGCGGCGATGCTGACGCCAATGTAGAGGTCCTTGTCCGTCTTGGCGGCGAAAGCTCGGAGCCAGAAGTTGGAGAGGAAGAAGTCATTGGTGAGAATGGCGACGGGAAGGATGTAGAGGAGTTGCCAGCCGAGAAGACTGGGTTCGAGATAGTTCGAGACGGGAATCAATGATCGGTCAATGTCGACCGTCACGCCAATGGCAATGGTGCCCACGATGAGAAACAACAGCACCATTGCGCCTTGGATGTTGTCGGTGACGAAGGATACACGGAACCCTCCCAGAGCCGTGTATGTGGTGGTAATGGCAGCTTCCACAATCAGGGCGGGCAGGCCATTCAGACCCGTGAGGAGATTGACGACCTGCTGGAGAGCCGAGAGCTCGGCGACCATGTAGAGCCAGATGGTTGCGCAACTGTGGTATCGTGAGTATGTAGTAGTAGTAGCGAGCCTGCACCAACGCATGAGAAACAAGCACCCACCTGAAGAAGCTCAAGTACAAAGACGTGATGAGTCCGTATCGCTCCAGTGTCCACTGCGTCAGCACGAAGCCATCGGGACACTTTCTCCTAATGATAGGACCCAGAGCAGCAAAGATGAGCAGTGGCAGTCCCGAAGAGAGGGCATAGACGAGCAGACCCTGAACTCCTGCAATTGCTGCAATGTTGGGATATGTAAACAGGATAGCAGATCCGAGTGCTATATAGTTGCACAGTCAGTATTGAAGTGTCAGCTCGTCAACATAGTGGTATTGGTGGTGGCAGCCCTTGGTCCCGCAAGCATTAACTTGATCGACTCATAGCGGTAACATCTCAGCTTCGTGCATTGCTCTTCCCCACACGAGTCCTTGGTGTCTCTCCCGTGTTTTTTCAAGAAGAAAAAAAACACAAGAGGTGGACACTAGGTCGTCGTGATGGCAAAGAGTAGCATTTCGGCGCCCGCAGTGCTGCACACCATGCTCTAGGCAGGGAGGGAGTGTACTGTATAGTTCGAAGCAGCAGCTCTCTCTCTCCTCCCAGAGCATGGCGTCGTCAAATGTTGTATGCTTACGAACCTTGACGAGATGGTCATATCGCGACATGCGAGTTGTCGTCCAACGATGGCCAGCCGGTTGGCGACCTCAAGATGGTATGGCGTCGTGGGCTCGATGACGGCACTCACCAGACGCAATGAAGTTCAGTGCCAGTGGGATTGCTACGAGGGAGAACGAGTCAGTGTGATCGGTGGTTGATATGTGGGAGGGGGAGGGGGAGGGGGAGGGGAAGCTTTGGTGGTAAATTGGTCGCTGCTATATATACCCTTCTGAGTCCGATTGGCAGACAGCCATTGCCCTGTTGACTGGGCCCGCAGTCTCCAAGCGATGAAGAGACCGAAGACGCTAGAGAAGAGGAAATGTGGTATGTCAGTGGCAACGCATGGGAGGAGGAGGAGGAGGAGGAGGAGGAGGAGGAGGAGAAGTCATACAGGAAAGCTGCATAAGTGCAGTAGATGAGAGCGTTGCTGGCGGGATGAGACGGTTGACCCATAATTGTCACTGCTGCTTTCGATACTGTGAGAGACAACCGGGAAGAAGAGGAAGAAGAAGAAGAGGAAGAAGAAGAAGGAAAAGTCGGTTCGTGTGGGCTTTTCATTCACGTGACTATAAGAGTACCGACAGAATAAGAGTGTGGCTGCTGTGGCTGTTGTGGCTGTTGTGGCGTCAGCCTCGGTCATTATTTCATGAGAAATGAATCCAGGGTCCAGCAAGGAAAAAAATCTCCTCTCTCTCTTTCTCTCTCTCTCTCTCTCCAACTCTTCCCGATTCCTCCACCACCATCTCCATCTCCATCTCCATCCCCATACCACACCACACCACACTCCTCTCAGCAATTCCTCCAACATGGCAGACACCGAGATTCCCCCCCAAGTGACGTACGAGGAGCTCGCGGCGATCGAGATGGACTTTGAAGACATTGACAACCAAATCAGTACGCACGCCCTCCTTCCCGTCCCTGATTTTCTTATTTTTTTATTTTCCCCCCTAACAAACACCCCCCCCCCCCAAAAAACAGTGATTCAACAATACCAACTCAGCAAATCCGCCTACGCCCGCCGTTCAGCCGCCATAGCCAAAATCCCCAATTTCTGGCCTCTGGTCATCGAAGCCTCCCCACCCGAACTCGACAGTTTCGTCCATCCGCAAGATTCCAAACTCTTCGCCGAAGCACTCACATCGATTGAAATTACCCGTCCAGAAATCGACTCTTTCTTTTCTTCTTCTTCTTCTTCTGCTTCTTCTTCTTCCGCATCTTCCACCACCACCCCAACACAATTATTATTATCCCGCGGCCATCCTCATCCCCGCTCCATCCAAATCACTTTTACATTTTCCCCCAACCCCTATTTCTCCAACTCCACCCTCACCAAAACATTCCACTACCGTCGCGCCTCAGACGGCTGGTGTAATCTCGTTTCCGAACCCGTGCGAATCGACTGGAAAAGTCCTGAACAGGATCTTTCCGAGGGGTTGACAGATGCCGCTTATGCTTTGTTTCACGCTCAACGAAAACATGAAATTTCTTCATCTTCTTCTTCCGTTTCCTCTTCATCCAAAAAGCAGCAACAACAAAATCTCCCCGAATACACCCAACTGGCATCAACGCTCCGCGGCTCCCAAAACGGACACAACACGTCGTTTTTCTCCTGGTTCGGTTTCGTGAGCAGTAGACGCTGGGTCTCGGCGGAAGAATCTGCGCGAGCGTGGGAGATTTTTTATCGTCGTCGTCGTGAGAACAAGAAGGAGAAGAAATTAGAAGAAGAAGAAGGAGATGATGCAAAAGATGATGAGGATGATACAAAAGAGGAGGAGGAGGAAGAGGAAGAAGAAGAAGAAGAAGATGAATACGAATACGCGGATCAAGCAGTCGAAGTATTCGAAAACGGAGATGATGTAGCAGCTGTGTTGGCCGAAGAGATTTGGCCGAATGCGATTAAATATTTCACGCAGGCCCAGGAGATGGAGGATGATGATGGGTTATCTTTTGATGATGATGATGATGACGAGGAGGAGGAGGATGATGATGGAAACCAAGTCGACATGCAAGCGCTCGTGGCAGAGGTGAACAACAACAAAAATACCGACAAGAAGAAGAAACGGCAGAGCGATGTCGGGTTTCCGAGTAAAAAACAAAAAAATTAATCGACTACCTACCTCTATAGGTAGGAGGTAATCACACAATAATACCTTTTGCCTTCTTCTTCTTCGCCTTAGTGAAAAAAAAACTTTTTTGTAAAATCATGTCGAATTCAATCATCCCGTCACATTCAATCGGCCGTTTCTCTCATCACCTTTTTCGTCCTTTTTTGTTCTTCATACCCTTTTTCGCCGTCCCCCTCCCCCAAAATGCCTCCCCACCCGTTCCTCGAACATGTGGAAAAGAAGAAGACCGAAAAAAAGATTTCCCTCCCAAAGATCAAGTGAGTTCTAATAGCCCCGGACAAACCGAAATAAATGATGCAAAATGCAGCCGCCGGTACCACCGAGAAAAAGAAAGAGAAAAAAAAAACCGAAAATCAATGCTTGTCCCCGCTCGCAAAATGCAAAATGCAAAATGCAAAACACAATCGTGTGTTAGCAACTGCCCACATAGAAGCCCTTGGTCAGTCCTTCGGGATGCGACTTGGGCGTGTATGCCCCCGAGACGTGGAGGGGAGTCGCCGCGCTCGCCGGAGTCATGGGCAGTGATCGCGCAATATCCATGGCATCGCCGGTGCTCTCGACGGGTGTGCTGAAACCGGTAGCACTCATCCCATCTTCTTCCATCCATCGGAGCCCGTTGGCGTACTCTTCAATGGGAAACACTTCCCGGGCGTACTCTTCAATGCCTCGGTGGCCTTCCCATATACTGCGGGCTTCTTTGGGATACTCCAAGTCAGGCCCAAAGTAGGGAGCACGCTTGCGTCCGAGGGTTTCTTGGAGGATTTCGAGCTGTTCTCGGTACCCGCTGGGGATGCCCACGGCAATCTTGATCTCGCCGTGGACATAGTTAACCGGCCTGCCGACTCCTCGGGAGAATCGAGCACAGAGTTGCAGTGGCGTCAGCTTTTCAAACGCCAGTGTGATTCTGTCCACCCTTAGCCTCGATGCGTCAGTCAAGTGTCACGTCGTTGCCTACATACCTTTGACCCCTCCAATGCTTGGGGCCCATCTTGAAGATTTGCAGCAGTGCCGGTCCGACATCGTGTTCGGCATCCAGCCACGGAAGAGGATCGTCGGGATGAAATGGGGCCTGCCAGACAAAACTGCCATCGTCTTGCAGCTCCATCTGGAACAGCGGGTACTAGAGAGGGATGAATACCATGGCATGCGGTGGTGATTCGTGGGGAGACATGTGACACTTACGGGTAATGATGTGAAGTTGTTGTTGTAGATGCCGGCGTATACAAAGGTGGCGGGGATGCCGATTTGCCTCACGTAGTTCTCGATGGCAAACTTGGTGGCCCACATGGGCAGTTCCCTCCAGTCGTGGCCATACATGCTGTGGTCAGGCATGCTGGAGTAGATGTAGTGGGAGATGCCGGCCTTTTTGGCGGCATCGGCGCAGGCTTTGCCAATGGCGACCTCATCGCCCCAGTGGGTGGTGTTGATGAAGGCAATCTTGGCACCGGTGAAGAGTCGGTTCAAGATGGTGGTTCGTGCGGGTCCGGTCAAGTCGCCTTCGATGATGTCGACATGGGGGAGTTCTGCGAGTTCCTCGGCGACGAGTCCGTCGCAGCTCCGGATTTGAGCCCGGACATGCCAGCCCACGGCAGCAGCAGCGCGAATGAACGAGGCGGCCTGTCTGCCGGTGGAGTTGATGGTGGCAACGGTTTTCGTAGTCATCACAAGAGCGACGGCATGGAGACTGAGACGGCGTGGGAGTTGGGACGGACGGAGAGAAGGCAGAGGATTTTTCAATGCAGCGTGTCGTGTGGGGTAGAATACCGACTAGGACTTTCTAGTGCAATGACTAGGTTGAAGATGCAATAATACAGGCGGATGATTGATTTTCGGGAGGCCCGAGCCCCGTAGCGGTCGAGCTAGTGGTGGTGGAGGAGGAGGAGGAGGTGGTGGTGGAGGTGGAGGAGGTGGTGGTGATGGTAGTGGTGGTGATGGTAGTGTTGGTGGCGGTGGTAGCAGTAGTGGTGGTGGTGTTGGTGGTGGTGGTAGTGTTGGTGGTGGTGGTGATAGTGGTGATGGCGGTGATGGCGGTGGTAGTAGTAGTGGTGGTAGTGGTGGTGGTGGTGGTGGCGGTGGTGGTAGTAGTAGTAGTAGTAGTGGCGGTGGCGGTGGTAGTAGCAAGGTCAGGTAGTGGTAGTGGTGGTGGTGGTGGTGGTAGTGGTAGTAGTAGTAGAGAGAGAGAGAGAGATGCAGGAACAAATTGTAAGCGATACCTTCTTAGGCAAGGTAGAAGAAGAAGAGCGTGAGGTGGCAAGAAGGAAAGGAAAGGGACTTTCTGGGGTAAGAAATCTTAGGACTCTTGACTCTGGACTACCTCTCCTACCCACAGGTAGGAGGTACAGGTATATGCAAGCCAAGGCAAGGCGCATGAGAACAATATCCATTACGTAATAAGTAGCCTCCACCCCAACAAGGCATCATATGATCATCATCTGTTGATTCGAATATAGACACATGTCTGTCGATCCCACCCACTACCTCTAGGGGGTAGTAGTACCTTAGTCATTCATTGTAGAGGAAAGCATGTTGTGTGAATATCTACCTATAATTATACCGTACACCTCAGCGTTGAAAGTCTCGCCGAGACTGGACAATCTCCACTGTACAGTAAACAGGCTACAGGTACCAGTCGACTTCACCCTTCCTTCTCTGCACCCGGCATGGCCAGCCACCACGCCCGAAGCTCCTTGACATGCTGTCTCTCCCCTGCTCCCAACTCCACAGGCGGACCCTTGGTTTCTTCTCGAGCTCCGACATCAACCACACTGCCTCTGCGCGACGACCTTCTGCCTGCACTGCCCGCGCTCCCTGGTCGCTTTGCCGTTTCGCTCTCGCCAAAGCGCCACACGGTCCATGCGCTGGTATCAGTAGATACAAGATAGGCCTGGCGCTTGCGCGACTTGACAGCAAAGCTGCGTAAGAGGACAATGTCGCCGACTTGAGCAACCGGCAGAGTGGCATGCCATGGACGAAATACCTCAACGGTGGTGGTAAACCCCTGGGAAGCAAACGTAGATGAGTCGACTATCTTGAACATGGTGAAGTAGTCTCGGGGTCCACCTTTCGCACGCTCGGCGCCTTTCGTATCGTCCGCCACGACAGCAAGCACATCAACCGTGCTGTCGACTCCCGGTTGGCTCGAAGGATTAAGCTTCTCGTAGAGATTCGACAGAGGTGTGTAGTACGCAGACGAGGTGATGATACCATTCGAGGACGTGCTTTGCAGAAGCTCGGCTTTCTCGTCATCAGCAGCAGCAGCATCCTTCACTTTGGTCTTGTCTTCCTCAGGAATTGAGCTCGTCAATCGTCGTGGCGAGAACCAGGCTGAGATCACTTCTGGCACATGACTGAAGCGTGAGGTGAACGACGACTTCTTGCTAGATACATCTTCAGCCGAGACTGAATCCCGCTCGATTGCTGGCTGCTGCTCCGAACGCGTGCCTTCCGCAGACGAATGCTTTGGCGTCGACTGTTGCGCTGTGCTCTGGGATGGCTTCGTTCGCTTGTTGACTTCTTCTTCTGCTACTTCTGGTATACTCTCGATGGATTCTGCCTGGGCTTGTGACTTTCTGGGTGACCTCCGTAGCGGCTTCGCGGCTTCCGGAGTAAGAAGCGTGCTATTGAAGGAAGTGGTGGCTCGTCCATCACTCTCGGGAGTCTCATTACGCCGACTCAGGGGCGCGCGAGTGCCACCAACTTGAGAACTTGCAGATGAAGCAGCACGTTGACTTCGTGTCTGTCGCGGCGTCGTTCTTTGAGCTTGATCTTGAGATTGGCTGGGCACATCAGCCTTGCGCGGCGACCTTCTTAGAGGCACGCTGCTGTCTTGGGACAAAGTGTTGCGCTTATGCTTACGCGTAGAGGGAGCGGTAGATGTTAGCTCCTCTGCCGGCACATCCAACACCACTTCAAGGCCTTCGCCCGTGGGCTCGGTAGTTGGCGGCAAAAGCAGGTGACCTGGCGCTCCAGCAGGCAACTGCGTCTCGACTTGTTGTGAATCGATTGAATGCTGTGTTTCCAGGCCAGTTGACACATGTGACAGCTGAGCTTCTTCCTCGGGCTGTCGTGCTGGGTCTATACTATCTTCGACAAATGAAGAAGCTGCCACTTGCACCACTGGTGCTTCATACACTTCAATGTTCACGGGGTCCTGCATTGGAGCGACAGGAGGTCCATCATCAAGATTCTTCGAGTCGCCCGACGAAATTTCCTGCACAGCTGAGCTGGCCAATACTTGCGACTTAGCATCAGATTTCTCACTCTGAGACTCATGGACCGCTACTTGCTCGCTCGACGGGGTCGTTTCCGCTTCAGAGCGAACACTGCCTGTCTTGGGGATTGCTTCGGTTGGCAGTCGTGCAGAGACTGCCCTCACCTCTCCTCGAGCAGTGTTTCCCGCTTGGCCAACGACTTCCTCATTTGCAGCACTCCTCGAATTCAAAACATCTTTCGATCGCGATGTACGCTCGGGCGGATCGGTATCAACTTCCTCGTCAGCAGAAGACTCATCGTCGGACACGGTGGTCTGGAATGAGAAGTAGTGATAACGGTCAGCAATGTTCTTCGACTGAGTCGAAGGTGCTTCACTCATCCGACCCTGGCCCTGCGAATCTGGAGGTGCGATGGTGGGTGTCTCGATAGCGCTGGCTTCCATCGCATTCTCAAAAACGCTTTCGTGTCCTATATCTGAGACATGCGACTCGTCTCCAACCGTCTGAAGTGCACTCGGCAGGGTTTCAGTGGCGTCACTTTCGTTAGGGTCGATATCTTGCATGTCGAGATCAGTAGCATCTGCTGCGCACGGGGAAGAGGCAACTTCTGTGGGACTGTATGATCGAGAGCCGACAATATCATCATCGACCATAAGCTCTTGCAAGTAGACTTGGGCAGCTCGCGGCGGCTGGGACAGAAGTGGCATCATGTCAGACCGTGGCTCTTGCGCTCCATGCTCACCTTCTCCATGATCGTCTGTATCGGCCCTCTCATCATGCTCATCGCCCACATCACTTGCCGCAGCGCTCGAGTCGTCGCTTGAACCAAGGTCGATAACCTCAACTTGTGAAGGGCGGGACGCAGTGGTTGGGAGTGCTGAGTTTTCTGGCTGTGACCCTTCCTCCGCGACATGTTCGACGATGTCGGAGGTGGGCACACTCTCCGTGATTTCTGCCCTGCCGAATGTCGTTGGTTCGTCAGTTACACGGGTAGGGCTTCTCTCCTTCTCCGGCGAGGGCGACGCGTTGAATCCAAACAAGCTGCTATATGTCCTTTTCATGACACTGTCTTTCTCAGATCGTGACGGGAGCTTGATAGCCGGAGGCGGTGTTTCATTGGTGCCATCCGAACCATAGCTGAAGCCAAAGAGGCTCTGCAACGTCTTTGCCGGTGTCTTTGAAGAAAGAACCTGGGAAGGCTCGTCTGCAGCGCCACTTGGTTTTGATGATGGCGGAGGTGATGGACTCGCTATGGCAGTTACTGTTGATGGTGGCGGAGGTGATCCAGTCGCAATGGCAGTTACTGTTGATGGTGGCGGAGGTGATCCAGTCGCAATGGCAGTTACTGTTGATGATGGCGGAGGAGATCGACTCTCTATAGCAGTTACTGTTGATGGTGGCGGAGGTGATCCAGTCGCAATGGCAGTTACTGTTGATGATGGCGGAGGAGATCGACTCTCTATAGCAGTTACTGTTGATGGTGGCGGAGGAGATCGACTCTCTATAGCAGTTACTGTTGATGGTGGCGGAGGTGATCCAGTCGCTATGGCAGTTGCTGTTGACGACGGAGGAGGGAATCCACTCGCCGTACCAGTCAGTGTTGACGATGGGGGAGGTGATGGACTCGCTATGGCAGTTACTGTTGATGGCGATGGCGATGGCGGAGGTGGTCGACTCGCCGTACCAGTCAGTGTTGATGATGGCGGAGGTGATCGACGCCCCACGTATATCGTGACCTCGTCGGGGTTCGTTGTGGCTCCGTTTGGAGGAGATACACTGGAGATGTTGGCTGAGGCTGGGCTAGTGAGCTGCTCCACGGCCATATCATTGTCGTCCGCATCCTCCTCTTGCATGCTAAGCATTTCATCATCCTCATCGCTTTCCTCGTCCTCTTCAAAGTAGTCATCTGAAGTTGTGTCTGGCTCCTCGCCCATATCTTCAATTACCTCAGCTGCCTCCGCCTGGGGGACCCAGTCCCGAACCTTGACACCTTCACGCTCGAGGCGCTCATTAGCAAGGCTTTGGGCCTGCTGTGTGTACATCTGCTGCATCTCTTCATCCTCTTCGGTATCAGAGTTGGATGCGACGTAGTCCGGGTATACATCTGGGTAGCTTGATGCAGCCCAAATCTTCCTCGATGGTTGTAGGCGCTCGGCCGATGGAGGGTCCTCTGAAAGAGCGATTTGGCTTGCTTCTTCTTGCGTACTAGATGCTGCCGGTATGTCCGTCTCCATGTGCTCGCTCACATTCTTCGCTGGAATCTGCTTCTCCGGAGAAGGCGATCTGCCTGCGAGTCTCCAAGAGCTCACGTCACTGATGCGTTGCCTCTTGCGTGGATGCTCATTCTCTAGCTCTCTGTCAATATCGGCGAAAGGATCGAACATCTCGTCTCGCTTCTGGAAGTTATCACCAGAAAGTCGCTGCCGGCGGACGAAAGCCGGACTTGAGTAAATGGGCACAAGGTCTGCTCCACTGAGGCTATCTTTCAAGCTGGACACGCGCGCACTTCGGGCGGGTGTCTGCTTCGCAAGAGCATTGTCGTCCATTTCAGGCGGTGGCGTGGGCTCATTCACGCTGATGTGTGTCTGCACGACTTGGCCCTTGCTGCCGTCTTTCCTGACGATTTCCATACTCAACTCGCTCCGGTATACGAGCTCACCTTCGACGCTCTTGCCAGGCGTGCTCACTCTCGAGCTGTCATGAGCCCATTGTGCGCCACGCAGATCAAGCACGACCTCATCGCCTATGCCTACTTTTCCCTGCGCCACGAGTCGCGCGCTTGCTGCTGTGAATCTCACGCGCACTTGTCCTTTGCGGCTTCTGAGCCGGAAGTCTCGGTCAGCAAGTAGCAGTGCGCATTGTTGCGTCGAAGAGCTGTAGGGCCAGAAGAGCGAGACGACAGCGCGGATTGCCTTGTCTGGAGGAGGCGTCGACTGGGGGTCGAGGGTGTGAATTGGTATCTGTGCCGCCATTATGGGTGCTGTGGAAGGGAGAATCAACCGTGGGTCGGCATGTCTATCGACGGTCCAGAACAGAAGGAAACTGGTTTTGCGCTATTGCTGTCGCTGTCGCTGTGAACTTGTCTCGTGTCGCGCGTGAGTTGTCCAAGTTCAAGTCCAAGTCTCGAAGTTGCGAAAACTGTAGTGTGTAAGTTATTCTGTGCCACTCTTCCGAAGTTTCTGTGGAGGGCCGGAACCGAAACTCTACTTCCGGATATAAGCGACCCCTGCCCGCCTATTAACACCACCCTCGAGCAATTATATTGTTCAATTGTTTTCTATTCGGAGTAACTGATTGATAACACTACCCTCTTCATAACATTATTGGGCACTCTGACTAGTGTCAACTCCTACTACTTACTAAGGTATCCATCCTGTTATCGCTCCTCGAATTCCTGTATAGACAGACTAGACGAAGCTCTCTGTTAGGACTCCTTCAACCGATTGAGACCGGCCCTTTTAGAGAATGTAGCAGCTATATATACAGCCGGCACGACTGCAAAGAAAGAATAAGACTCCCGAGTCTGTTCGCGTATCAGACCTACCTAAGCCGATATATCATGTTTGGCAAGGAATCGATGTTGTCTACTATCTAGATAGTAGAGCGCGATGTCTCCTTAGAATTCATATCCTCCTAACGCCGACGATGTCGAGGGATGTCCTTTGATATCGTCAGTTGTTTGATATCCGTTAGTTGGCTAGCCTTCACGACCTGGGCTCGCACCGGTCCGTACCGGTTCGCGGGGCGAAACCAGGCTAGGTCCCAAGGTTTGGAGCTTTGGTGACGACAATGACCGGCATCCTGGTTTCTACTTCCTACCACCTCCTTCACTTGAACATCCTCACGCGATATTTCCCATTCGACACATGTTCCGAGATTTCCAGCATCATGATGGACTCGCGAGCATCCTTCACGACAATGACCGGAATAGCGTCGAATGTGACCACCACCGATCGTGCAGCTTCCTGCTGGCGTAGACAAGACTGTCACTCGTGTACGCACGACAAACATGGCTGCGGCTGGTGTCCATTCTCGTCGACCTGTGTTCCGGCATCCTCTCTCACACAACCAGTATCAGACAAAAATATCTGCCCCTTGGCCTCCGAAAGGTGGGAGCTTCGCACGAAAGCACTTGGTTGTGGCTGCTCTACCACCACACTTCTCAGCATCATTGTCACAATCTTCGCCACGATTGGGGCACTCATTGTTCTGATAGCATTGGGGTGGCTGTTGAAAACCCTCAACCCCTTTTTCGGCTCTGGAGTGGTCTCTGGCACGGAGCTTAAACCCAAAGAAGGATCGTTTTATGAAGAGCATGAATGGCGAAGACCTGGCCTGGGCAGTAAGCTGCGTGCTTGGATGGACTTGAAACCTGATTTGTCGAGCCAGAGTGAGCAGGAAGCTATCACCGAGAGATCCAGACTTCTTGGCTAGGCGTCATGTAGAAGTCGCCTACTGTATGGGCACACCGCATACACATACCTACCTCCTAGGACCGTATAAACGACGCACAAGCATTCTCACTCGACATCAAGACTTGCCGACCCTCCATTTATCTCTCCACTTCCTTACCTGGCCCACGATCAGCAACTCCATCTCCCCGAGATTCTGTTTTGACTACATCACACAGCCTCAAGCTTTTTGTCAAGCTTCTCGCACATACGGCTCGTTGGAGCTCGATGCGTACCGGGTGCCGTCGGCACAAGATGGCGCGATGCCTATTACCCTGCTAGGGCTGCGAAGGCGAGCATACCAAAACGAATGCTCCAAGTATTGAGAGGATCCGGCTGCATGGGTGTTGTGCGAACGACTGTTAGCTGTACGCTTCTATAAACGTCCTTGAGAATTACGATACAATGCAAGGCAAAGCGCAGAGTGCGCGGCAGACCACTCGCCCAAACGTCAGTTTGTGACTCTCCCTAGGTATTGATCAAATCAGTTTTGCGGCCTATATATAATACCGCTGAACGATTAAAATCGTGCGGCTGACACACGTCGGGGAGCCCGAGTTCATTCGATACTACATACGCAAAGCACTTGCAATGCTACATTCCGCCTCTGTAAACAACACATGACATGATGACCAGCTACAACCGAGGCTCTCTCCAATTGCGGTGCTACCGAACTTCTGCCTATCTTCCATCTACCTACATACTGTATGTACTGTAGACACTGGATCAATACGGGCGAGTCCGAAGGGCACAGTATAAACTTCACGTCAGCTTACCTACAGACTACATACAACCTCAAGACCGACGGGCTTGGCATGAACAAGGGACCTCCCTCCCCCCCCCGCTCCCCCGGAGGTACATAGATGAGGTGTAGACAGGTCAGCCGACTCGATAGCGTCTTCCTGGAAAGAGGTCGAGTTCGCAGGCTGCATGGAAGCACGCGGTCTAAGGGCAGACCCCAAAATCGTCTAGGGGCAGACCCCATTCTGAGTCATCAAGTAAAAGACACTGTATCGTATACTCGTATATGTATTTACGTTACAAACGTAATAGCGTATATTACCCTACGCGACGCGAACTTCTCTCTCTCCTATACTCTCGTTACTAACGAATGTCTAGGCGTTAACTACGAACTTAGAGACAAGACGAGCGACGCGACGAGACGAGCGACGAGCGACGCAACGAGACGAGCGACGAGCGACGCGACGAGACGAGCGACGAGCGACGCGACAAGACGAGCGGGAGACGAGCGACGCGACGCTACGAGCGACGAGCGGGAGACGAGCGACGAAGACGAGATAAAGAGACAAGACGAGCGACGAGCGACGCAACGAGACAGGCGACGAGCAACGCGACAAGACGAGCGACGAGCTACGAGCGACGCAACGAGCGACGCGACGTTAAATGCGACGAAAGACGAGCGATAAAGACGAGACAAGACGAGCGACGAGCGACGAGAGAATACTATATACCTATATACCTATATATTTATCTTATTTTCTATCTTATTTTATTACGCTCTAGTAGGTACCTAGAAGGAGAGAGAAAAGTTCGCGTCGCGCGTTAGTTAATATACACTATTAGGTAGGTACCTACCTTACCGGGCGTCGCAGTGTAGTCTTTAGTATATCCAAATCATATAGTTATAGTAACTGAAAAGTATTGTATAGAATACTCTACCTCGTAACAAGTTGATAAAAAAAAAACAGTACAAACGAGAATTTACGTAAAAAAGAGTATTCGTATAAAATTCAATTTTGCATAAATTCATATCTTCGCGTATCAATATGCATAAAATGTTTTCGTACAAGCATAACTCTTTACGTGTTAGCATGCTAAATCAAACCTTATATCAAGCTTACTTCCTACGTATTAGTATACGAAAGCAATAAGTTACAGTAATACCTCTTATATACTAAATTCTCGTTTTTATATACAAGAAGACTCTATATAATGTTACCTTATATACTGTAGGTACGCTCGGACACACTTTGTACGTATTGTATACAGGTTATATAATGTAGTCTGCCTACTACTACCTTACCGCCGTACTAGCTAGTTATCTACTCTATTCTACTAATACCAATACTAACACCAACTAAAGTCTATAGTCTACTCTATCTATTCTGTCTATTACGATTCCGATACGCCAATCCTACTTAATTCGTTTCCTAGTACCGCGTCGTTTATACTAAGGTTGCTACTACAACGAGCGGATACTAACGTATAAGAGTCGCTACGTCGTCGTCGTCGCACCTACCGCGCCCGTTATACCTACCGCGCCCGTTACACCTACCGCGCCCGTCGTACCTACCGCGCCCGTCGTATCTATCTCCGTCGTATCTATCTCCGTCGTATCTATCTCCGTCGTATCTATTTCCGTCGTATCTATCTCTATCGCCCTATAGCTAGTATACCGTATACTGTAACTAGATGAACTCTATTGCTTTAAGTAGCTACCGTACTATAGAGATAGACCTATCGGCGTTATTAGTCTCGATCGGAACAATGTATAGATAGTCTAGACTAATAGAGAAGAGGCCGATAATAGTAGTTGGTATTCTAGCAACGAGGGCGCGACGATACCTATTTCCGAGCATAGTATCGACACCGGCTCTATCGTTAGTTATAAGGGCTGTTCCTCGAATAAACAGTCGGCGCTTATGTTCGTATATATAGACGAATATCTAGTCGATTCGGATAACGCTACTATCGACCTAACGGACAAAGTCACCTATTTTGAAGGTTATACGTCGCTAACCGACTAAGTCGAAGAACGAAAGCTTCTTGCACTACGCAAACGTACCCGTAAATATAATAATACGCGGTTTGGCGTAGTCGCGACTATATGCGATAGACAGCGCCTTGCTGAATTCTAGGTAGCGGTATAACTAAGAGGCGCGAGTCGGCAACTTGAGGGTGTTTTGCACGTACCTATTATCGGTCGCGGTTAGCAAGATACAGTATAAAGAGGTACGAAGAGACACCGTAAAGAGATAGATATATCGCGTACTTGGGCTGCATATATCTAATAGCTGTTGCGTATTAGGTTCTAGGACCGCTAACCAGGCCTTCCAACTCGTCCTCGTCGTTAGCAGTAGCGTCCGCCTCGAGGTTCATCTGTTCAGACCGCGGTAGTACGGTTCCGAACAAAGTTGGGCATATTCGATATACGTCCTTAACGAGGTTGGTAGCGGTCTTATCCTCTTTGAAACCATTAGCTAATAGAAGTCGGAGTGTCTAGCGTAGGTTCTCCTTTATTATTAGGTCCTTCTCTGGATGTCGGTAGTTTGTACTATAAATCTACTTCTTGAAGCCGCGATGCTTATCCTCGCCTAGCAAGCTATTATAGTTGACTAGTAGACTATACTCATCGGCTGTTGTAGGGTAGTAGACGGCGACGTAGATATTCGGCAGCTTAGTATCCTTTAGATACTACTCTGCCTTTTTACCGAGCTCTACTGCACCGATAGGAGGTACAACTACGTCTAGTTCTATTAGTGTTGCAGCTCGCGATAGAGCAGATACAACCGACTTCGAGCGACTGCGACGCTTATCAAAGGCTATCGATTGCGATAGGGCGAGAAGTAGCTACTAGAGGTTGGCGCGGTAGCTATAAACAATTACATGTATGTCTTCTCGATCGGCTACACTTACCGATAAACTTATCAATACTAAGTTGCTCCGAGCTATACCTGCGAATTGACTTACGATATATCCTATAGGATCCGCTATACTATTGCCTTCAAGTACCCGTAGCAGGTACGGACGAAGGTGCGTCTTCCGTAGCCAACATCGCAATAGTACTAGGACTACAACTAACTAGCGTACGTGTTCGGAAATGCTATAACTCTTTAGATAGTATAGAGGACCCTGTATACGAGGCTAGCTAGGTAGAAAAGGGAAGGTTCGTAGGATTTCAGTATACTCCTTTAAGCCTTTAGGTATTAGGACACTATCGAGAAGGAGATTGTAGAGCATACGTATAAGTCCTTATAATTCGGAATAGCCTACTTTAGGAGGCATACTCTAGACTAGGTTACGAGCTAGTGCAATAGTCGACAATACTATCGAGAGGGGGTCTGGATCTATACCCTATTTGGCGCTATAGTCATCGCGCTGTTTCTTGGTCGGCAAGCTGTCTATATCCTTGCGCATTTCGAGTATAGTATAGTAGTACCGACCCTCAAGAAAGATATCGTAGTCTAAGGCCCCTCGGCTATCAAGATAGATATAGTACAGACGACAACCGAGATTGGCCTTCTGTGTCTTTATACCGGCGTTCTTCTACTGTTATAGCATATTACCAATAAATGCGTAGGTAAACGCAATAAGCATCACTTTCCCGATACCTAGTATTTGGACCTCTATACTACGGTCGAGTGCTACGAGGAGACTAAGGGCTTTAACAACGTCCGGAAAGTTGGATCTATACGGGCCTAGAGTCAACGCAAAGCAGTTTGCGCGCCGAGTACGCTTACGGGTATTCATCGATACAGGGATGTAGTACATACCTATTAGAGAGCGGTATACATTACGGTAGAGACCAAATACATCAATAAATGAAAGCAAAGGCAATAACATTGTCGTACGACCTATCAAGCGTTTATCTAGCGACTCGAGGTATACTCGACCGAAGGTCTAGATTTCGAGCTCGCCCCGGAGTAGATAGCTCAGACACAGAGGGGTAATCGATATTGTATAGCTGTTAGCGTCGATTATCCGGCGGACTGTATGTTAGGTTGGCCCTTAAGGTAGCCGTAGTGTAATCTTCGTATTGCCGAAGGTATAGTCGAGATAGACATCGAAACGCTAACCAATAGACGACTCGCTACAAAACAGTATATTGTTCTAAGACAGTACCTACTTATTTAGTAGGAGAGGCGGATAGAATACAATGCCCTACAAGTCGCCTAGTAAAAACACCTCCTAGAGCTGGATTGCGACTTGACCGTACGCTGCTAGTACTATATAATAGCGAAAATCCCGACTAATACCAAGTACTCGACTACGATAAGGGTATAATACTAGAGCAGTCGCTGTAGGCAGCACAAGCCGACATCCTTTCTAATAGGAGCCTACCGTATAGCGAAACGTCGTAAAGTCGGATAGGAATATCGGCTTGCTAGTACTATAATGTACGAACTGACCGGAAGTTGTCCGGATTGATGACCTCTATACATACGCTTTCTAGTGCTCGTCCTAGTCGTATAGATCGTAGAATTCACTAAGGCCTATATGTATAGCCCTACGGATATCTAATACTATAACGGTTGTAAACAGACTTACTAGATCAAAAAAGACCAAGTCTTCCTCCTTCTTCTACCTTGACTGCTACTCGGCCTAAAGTAGAATCAACCTCGTACGTAGGCTAAGCAGTAGCAGTCTCGATTTCGCCTGTTTCTTTAACGTAGAGACACAGGATAGAAGATTAGCAATCTCGTCCTTCAACCTAGGCATATAAAGAATTTCAAGAAGGCTCTTGTATTGTATCCGTAATATTGCCGCCTCCTTATACCAAAGACCAAGTGCTGTCGCGATACGAGATAGATTTGGATCGTTCGAGCGGCGATACGGTAATGCAGTAGATGCAGGATCGTACTCGTTAGCATAGTCGTAGACTAGTTCATCGGCCTGCTCAAGATAAGTCGGCTCGCCGAACAACTGTATTGGAATAGCTGCTAGCTTAGGGTCGATATCGATAGGCGCTTCGTTATACTAGTCTGCGTGTTGGATCTCTTCTAGGTCTAGCACATTATTATTCTCGTCTTTATTACACTCCTCAAGGAGGGTATAGAGCGAGGAAACAGGTACGATATTAATATTGTCCGGCTCCTTAACCTTGTCCGACTCCTTAACCTCTTCCTATAGTTCGATAGACTCGTACAGCTCGTCGAGGTCGCTACTAGCGTACACCGCACTATTATCGATAGAGGAGTCATCGAGTAGGCGCCGGTTAAGGCTTATAGGTTGGTTAGAAGGGCCTACCTAGTTAGAAGGGCCTGCCTAGTTGGAAGGGCCTACTCTGTCTACCTGCTTTATACGGTTTCGACTTAGGCGGACTACTAGAATACTAATAGCGGATCGTAGAGCTATTATCCAGAGATAAGGTACGCAAGGTACGCGATATTGAGGTCGAGGTGAAGGAAGTCTAGGGGCAGGCCCTATATAGGGGTAAAGTACGTATACAGTAGAAAGTACGTAGAACGACGCGATATTCACGTAATTCGCGCAATTGATGCGACAAACGGACTTCACTACGCTTTGTGTCTGTAGTATCGATACAACCTATAATATAGAACAATCACTCTAATCCGCCTTATACAAAGCGCGTTCACTACGATAGTTATAGGCTTATAGCGTAGTTACGGCAGCCTCGGGCACGAGCAAACACCCTACTGCGGAACGGATTCACCCGCGATACAATACGGCACGACGTTAAAATACGATAGACACAACTCTTCTTCCTATCTCCTACAACTACTACTACTACCCCCTCCCTACCGCCGATCGCACTACAGTACCTACTATTACTATCTTATTAAGATAGCTCCTAAAGGAAGCAAGGCAACCGATACCCTAGGCCGAGGCCGCGGCAATCGTAGGGCCTCAACGGCTGGCAGACGTAGCGCAAGTGCTAGAGATTCGTAGAACACCTAATAGGCCGACTAGATAGTACGCGGAGGACTCACTCCTTATAGCGGTCGTAGCAACACTACGCGTAGTAGTCGTAGGGGTTTCGGTACACTAGGTCGTAGTGGTTTCGGAACTCCGGGTAGCCGTAGTAGATAGGTCAACCCTTAGCAAACAGCGCCGCTGTTCCTATTATCGACTCAAGTACTACTACTAGTACAATTATCGTACCTAGATCCTAATGAGTCTTTCTTCCTTGATCCTACCCTTCGCTCAACGGATACCTCGCAGGCGCAATCGCAACAAGTTCCGTATACTACCCTAGGTACTAGCTCCCGAGTTAATACGATCTAGTAGCCTCGTAGCGGCCGCAACATTACAGTTCCTACTAGTATACAGCAATCTGTCTCTGCCTCTAGTCTCTATAGTATTACGAGTTAGGGCGTCGTTTCTAGTAACGACTTTGTTGTAACAGCCGAAGCACGTTAGCGTTTGCGCCAAATAATAAAGGAAGGAAAGATTGTTGACCGCAAGTACAAGTTGAAGGGTGCTTCTTCTACTAGTAGCGGTTATAAAGTTCCTCCTCTTAGTACAGAAGAGAAGGCTATATACAACGCCAAGCTGGACCGTATTGTTCGTTGGAATACCCTGCTTGTCTATACTAACCTTATATTGAAGTGAATAAATAAGTTGTATGGTTTTTTGATTGAGTGTCTGTCTAGTAGATATATATATGTGTGTACTAACTTATGTATGTATCTGTTTGTATTAAACAGATCTCATAAGTTATGTATTACGTAGTTTGGAAGTTACTTAAGTTATATATACTAATATACTCTAGGTTAGACACCTAATATGCCTAGGTTATATAATATACTTAATGTGCCTAGTATGCCTAGGGTATCTGATATACCTAACATATATTACGTATATAGGTTAGCTAACATAGGTTACCTGATATGCCTAAGTTCTGTAGTTCTATTAACATCCCCCTACCTTAGTGCTAAGGCATTAATCCAATCCGACCAATAAGAGCCCTCGAAAAGGGTATCAGTTGTTATAGGTATTGTTTTTATTACTGCAATCGACTCTTTACTGCGATCGTAAAGGTCGAGCTGTCGCGCAGTTATATAATCGACTCGTTACTATTGTCCGCCCTCGTATACCCTAAGAGCCTTTCTGAACTCTACGAACGCTAGTTGTAGTAGTAGCTTCGTAAGCCCGTCTACGACTATACGGTTCGTCGGTGTCTATTGAATATCTACCTCTTCACTTTCTATCTTCTCGTACTACTAGCGCTCTTGAATAGCGATGTGTTTCGTCCGCGAGTGATATGCCTATAGGTTCTTCGCGAGTGCGATAGCCCTAGCGTTATTACCGAAGATCACTATCGCTTGTGCCTACCCTTTACCTAACTGTTCTAATAGCCGTCTTAACCAAATCGCCTCTTTATACGCTTGGGTCTAGCCTATTAGTTCGGCTTCGTAGGTAGAAAGTGCTACCGTAGGCTGTCGTTTCGAGCTCTACGTAATAGCGCCGCTGCCTAGGTTGAACGTATAACCGGCGGTTGATCGTCTCGTATCGGTGTCGCCGGCCCAATCGGAGTCGGTGTAGCTATAAAGATCGGTGAGTTCGCCCGTAAATGTGAGTTCGTAGTAAATAGTACTACGGAGATAACGGAAGATATCCGTTACTACTACGTAGTGTTCGGTCGTCGGGTTACTAGCGAATCGACTTACTACTAATACTACGTATGCAATGTCTAGTCGTATGCCTAGCATCGCATATATAAGTGAACCTACTACGCTCTAGTATTTAGTACGGAACGCGTCGGTAGCTTGATAGCCGTTCGGTACAGGTGTTAGTTTTCGGCTCGGATCGAGTAGAATAGCTTTGATCTTTACGTTGTTCTATATATCGTGTTTCTTTAAGAACTGTTCGATATAGTTACTCTAGCTTAGGTGAATAGTGCGTATAGCGCGGTTTCGTCTAATAGTTATGCCTAGATAGTAATAGTATAGGCCTAAGTTACTTATCTCGAATCGTTCGCTAAGGTGTTTCTTTACGCTGTTGATTTCGGTAATGTGTAGTCCAACGATGAGTAAGTCGTCTACGTAGACTGCGATGAATGTCTTACCCTTTACGAACATACTTATATCGGCGTCCAGAGTAGTAAATCCGGCCGCTTCTAGATACGTAGTTAATATAGCGTACCAAATGCGAGGTAACTATCGGAGTCCGTAAAGCGCTTTAAGTAGTAAGCATACGTTGTTGGTTCTATCGGTGAATCCGTCTGGTTGTTCTATATAGATAGGCTCTTTACTATCGAGCGTACCGTAAAGGAATGCTGTCTTTACGTCTATCTGCTCGATTTCGTAATCTCTAGCTATAGCGATAGCAAACAGTGCTTTGTAGCTTATAG
Source organism: Sphaerulina populicola P02.02b (assembly GCA_000291705.1). Lineage (NCBI taxonomy): Eukaryota > Fungi > Ascomycota > Dothideomycetes > Mycosphaerellales > Mycosphaerellaceae > Sphaerulina > Sphaerulina populicola. The sequence continues at coordinate 138,204 of JH792533.1, forward strand.
GCTTTACGACTAACGCGTAGGTTTCGAGATAGTTACTATCTTGTATAAACCCCTTTACTACCTAGCGACACTTATACTTTACTGTGTTACTAATGCGTTTGATTTTGAATACCTACCTGCCTTTGAGTATCTTACTATTGGCTTCTAATCGTTTGATTACTCGCTACACTGCGTTGCGCTGTAGTGAACGGTGTTCGTCGTCTAGTGCGGGCTTCTAGTTACTCTATCTGCCGCTACGGAGCTTAGCGTCGTCGTATAAAGACGGCTCGTACGGCTCTAAGGCTAGTGAATAGCTTATAAGTATAAGGAGTAATAGGTTGAACTAAGTGTTAGAGGCGTTACTTTAGTGCTAATAGAGGTATCTCGGTTTGCGCTATCGTTTGCCTTCTTGTATAAGTTCGGCTGATAGCGCGTCAATGCCGATTGTTTTGGGCCGTATATTTGATACGTAACCCGGAGGTGTAGATAGTAGTGATTGCTCGTAGCCTGAATATAGTAACTCGTAGTCTTGTAACTCGTAGTTCGTAGACTCGTAGTTCGTAGACTCGTAGCCTATCTGTAGTAACTCGTAGCTATAGTAACTGTCGCTCGTTATAGGGCGCGTTCTTCTGGATGATAGTAGGTAACCTATTGCTAGTCGCTTTGTAGATAGACCCGCTTTTTCTAGTAACCCCCCGGATTTGTCCGGGGTGTTAGCGGAAGTGATTAGTTGTTAAGCTACTGTTTCTTTGTCTCCCCCTAGCTCTACTACTATATTATCTGCGTCGTTACTATCGCTCGCAGTAACGCTAGTACAGTTGGGGTATAGTTCATCGAAGTCTACGTCGAAGCGCTATTGTGGACGCCTAGGGTTCTCGGAAGTAACAAGGTAGTACCCGTTACCTTTGAACCCTAGTAACTGTTCGATTCTAGCCTTAGTACCAATTAACTTGTTTATATCGGCAGTTAATCGATAGACGTATGCTTTGCAGCCGATGATTCGTATATTAGCGAGGTACGGTTTGTTGCCTGTCTATGCCTCGTATAGAGTAACTATCAATCTGCGACATAGTAATCGGTTCCGTAGGTACGTAATTCCGTATTCGATTACTAAGGACTAGTAACGTAGGTCAAGGTTTAGTAAATGTAGTATAGTAGACTGCGTTTTCTGTTCGATCACTTTGTTGTAGGCTTCGGCGACACCGTTCTACTAATATTGTTCGGTACTGGATAGGTATAACGTAATCCCCCTATTTCGGAGCTATCTAAGGTAACTGTCGCTTATATTCTTACCTCCCCTATCTTGAATAAGAAGGGTCGTAAAGCATTCGGGGGTACTGTTTACAGTAATGAATTCTTCAATAGTAACTAGCGCGTCGGAGCGTCGCTAAATTGGTTTAGTAACTCCCTATTGACTCTAGTTATTAATAATACTAACAAAGTATTTGCACCCGTCGAATGACTCGATCGGCGCGTATACGACGTCGGTATAGATAACGTCTATCTTGTAACGTCCGCGTAGAAGGTAATGTATATATGGTTTTGATAACTGTCGTCCAAGTACGTAGCTTTTACAGATATAGTAACTGTCGTCGCGTATTGCTTCTATTCTAGTAGCTATAGTTCGGAGCTTAATTAGGCCGCGCTTACTAAGGTATACTATTCGCTCGTACTATAATCGGAGTGACTTATCTACGGAGTAGGTAGCTCCGTAGAAACCGGTGACTAGTAGTTAAGATAGTTATTCTTGATGTATGTCTAGTATCAACAGCCCGCTAGTAATAGTCGTAGTGAACTCGTTACCTCCGTATGCTTGTATGAATGTAAGGCCGTCGCTAGTTTTCGTGATACTCTAGATGTATAGCTATATAGCGTTGAGTAATAGGAGATTAACACCTACGCTTAGTAAATACTACGTATTAGGTATCTAGATCTACCTGCCGTTTCGGTATCGAATTCGTAACGTGCCCTAACCAATTGGTATAAGTTTCGCGCCGCCAATACCGTTAGACACCGCCGCAGAATCGATAGTATCGTAGGTTCCGTCGATAAATAGGTCTTTGCGACCGATAAGTGATCCGGTCGCTCTACTATCGAGGATGAAGCAATCGTAAAGGTTGATACCTCTATGAATAGCTATATATTCGCGAGTAGTATCGTAAGATGTAAAGTATATAGCTTTACCTGTTAGCAACACGTTATATCGTTCTTTACTCTTTGCTACTACTACCTTGTCTCCAAATACGGCGTCGTTAGTAGTCTTTCGCTTTTTGTCTAACGTAGCGGTAGACGTAGCGGTGTTAGCGTTGTTTCGGTCGATCCAACCCTAAGGTGCCTTGCTAGCGTCTACAGTCTAGTATATGCCCTTGTGTCGCTTGCTATAGTGTTTGTAGACAGGGTAGTCGAAGGTTCGTCGCTGTTGTTGTTGATTGTAGAGCGTTATGTTACTGTCGCTTAGGATGCGACTAGAGTGTTCTTCTACTTTTCTTCGTACGACAGCAAGACTGACTGCTACCTAAGGTACGCTATTAATAACTGTCGGAACTAGTAAGTACTATAGGTTAAAGGCCGTAATAAACTCTTTGAACGCGTTACTCAGTCCGCTAAGGTAAGCCTGTACTAAGTATGACTCTAGTAGTACTAGTCGATCGTAAATAGCGACTATTCCGTCGTAAAGTTCGGTGAACTTAGCGCTGTAGTCGGAGATATTGGTGCAGCTAGCGAGTAAGAGTATCGTAAAGCTGTAATACAGTTCTTAGTAGCGGCCTAAGCCGGCGATCTCGAATTCGGGTCGTAAACGTATATCGATAGCGGTCAAAATGGGTTCGTAGAGTGATTCGGCTGTTTCGAGCAGTAAGCGAGCGATTAACCTATAGTATTCCTTTACTAGCGCGTAGGCGCCGAGCTGTTTTTCGTTCTAGCTCTCGAGTCGTTGTTCGTAGGCTTTATCGCTCTCGCCGGGTAGTATTACTACTAGAGTGTCGTCGGTAGCTAGTGTAATAGTAACTTCTTGGCGCTAGATAGGGGTGAATTTGCCGGTCGAAACGGTAGCTCCGTAGCTACTAAGAATGATTTTGTTAACAATGCGCGAGCGCCAAAGTGTCTACTATAGTAGGCTATTAAGGCGAGTAAGTAGTAGTGATCGTATGTTGTCGGTCATAATAATAGCGACGGTAATAGAGCTATCGATAGTAAAGTGTACAAGGAAGTAGTTGGTGATCGTAATAAGCGTAATAAGCGTAATAGACGTAGTCGTAATAGGAGTATATACTATTCGAGTGTTAGTATCGATTTGTCTTTATAGATATAGATTGCTATCGTCGTCGTCGCTATTGTCTCGCTTATGTCCGTATCCGTAATTCGTATTACTACGTAACCTTAGTTTTCTTGATTTTTCTGTTCGGTGTCGTAAATCGGTCGGTTTCCGTATTTGCTATATATCGGTCTGTTTCTGCATGTTTGCTATGCGCTGTGTATTGGTATAGACGTATTATCGATAGTTTGGTAGATATTTTGTAATATAGTATATTGGTGTAGTAGTGTAGGTTGGAAGTTCGTATAGTTCGAAGTTCTATAGTAGGGTGCACGTAACTATTATACGTAACTGTCGCATGACACGTTCGTGTAGTACGATTAGTTCGCTCGTAACTGTCGAATAATACGTCGTATTGTATGATTGGTTCGGTTCTTATCCGTAATTGTAAGTTATATCTTAGAAGCTTCTAGTACAGTTCTTGTAGCCTAAGGCTATACGTTTATCTAATACTAGTATAGAATATACGCGCGGACCGAATTGGGAAGGTTGTTTTTTTGGTAATATATAATATAGAAACCTACGGAATTCCGGGCTTATAACCTGTTGAAGTGAATAAATAAGTTGTATGGTTTTTTGATTGAGTGTCTGTCTAGTAGATATATATATATGTATACTGACTTATATATGTGTCTGTTTGTATCAAACAGATCTTATGAGTTATATATTACGTAGTTTGGAAGTTACTTGAGTTATATATACTAACATACTCTAGGTTAGATACCTAATATGCCTAGGTTATATAATATACTTGATGTGCCTAGCATGCCTAGGGTATCTGATATACCTAACATGTGTTACGTATGTAGGTCAGCTAACATAGGTCACCTGATATGCCTGAGTTCTGTAGTTCTATCAATACCTCAATCTTCCGGATATTCTTACCTTTGTCTTTAGTACCCGAATTGAGCTCGATAGCGAGGATTGGAAGTAGGCCCGTACGAAGATGCTTAAGAACTATCGAACGTACAAGTCCAATATTTGTAAGGGGTTCAAGTCGCTTATTATTACCCTCTCTAACTAAGATAAGACGTTACTCGAGATCTCTAACTAGTTATTTGCTAACAAGGTAGGCGAGACGTTCAATAGTCCGAACTTCTTCTATTGTTTCTACTTTATAAAGAACTACCTTAACGTCGAAGGTAGCACTTCCTTAGGCAAGTAGTACTTGAAGACTATCTACGTCAATCTTGCTATACGCATTCGTTAGTAGTACTTGAAGCCTCAAGCCGAGAAAGCGGATGATTAGATCAAGGTTCTTAACTTCTTTGACGAGATTGCACTTCTTCTAGCCTATAATAACGTAGACCTTCACGACTTCTAGCAATTAACCTCGACCTTCCGTACAAAGAAAGAAAGCAAGAAGCGTAATTTCGCTACAATACAGTAGAGCTATATTACTATTGCACTACTACCAAAGAAGGATGCCCCGGTTGCGCCCTCTAATGTTCGTACTAGTAAGGATGCTAATATTGTCGACGATAAAGATAACGAGGAAGATAAGCCGTCTAATTCAGGTAATGATTAGTAGAGTAGCAGTAAGCGTCGCTCTAATACCTAGCGTCGCTCTAATACCTAGCGCCGCGACGATACCTAGTATAGCGACACCTAGTATAGCGATACCCGGTATAGCGATACCTAGTATAGCGTCCCCTATTACGGCAACACCGTATTCGATAAGGCAGGCAATCCAATATATATAGACGGTAAGGACGACGAGTAGCAACACTAGGTCGGGGCCGAATATAACGACGAGTAGTTATAGTACGGAGGCGAATTCTACTAGTACGGTAGCGACGGCGCCGACGATCGTAGCTACACAACCCCTACCCCGATACGCCGTACACGTTTTGCCGCTAGCTCCGATCTTCGTAACTTCGTCGTTACTAACTTTATAGCGCCAATTCGCGATAAGACTTTGCTCGGCGAAGATAATAAAATAGAAGACAACGGTAGAAATGCTACCTAGTCGTTCGCGACTACTACTACGTTGTAGCTAAGCAGGTACTAGGTACATATAAGACTGAATAGGTTCCGGGTTAGTAGCGAATTAAGAGGTCCCGGGTACTATAATATAATGAGCCCTAAGGTGTATATACCTTAGCTAGCGTCCGCTTTATATACGAACACGCTATATGCTTATAGGTAGCACTTACCTATTCAATTTAGGTCAAATACCTTGCTACCTTAGGTACCTAATATAAAGAAATAGAATATATATTAGGTACCCTAGTCTCCTACTATATTAGAAAGTTACCTAACTTTGCGTACCTTACTCTGTACCTCCCGCTTACGGTTCTAGAGTAGGCCAGCGGCGCTAAGCGTATTAGGGCCGTAAATTATGATTTGGTATAAATTATGATTTTATATAAATTGCAGTTATTATATGAAATCATGCTTACGGTCCTAATACGCTTACGTACATATTATAGTACTAATATACGAACTTTGGCTATATACAAGCTATTATATTATATTACTATAAACGTTATATAATCACGAATATTCATATACGTTTATACTAAATTTTGGCTATATAGTCTTACTATACGAAACACTCTTGGCCCGACTCCGGTAAGGTACGTTTATAACGTAAATACATATACGAGTATACGATACAGTATCGTTTATTTGATGACTCAGAATAGGGTCTGCCCCTAGACGATTTTGGGGTCTGCCCTTAGACCGCGTGGCATGGAAGGCGAAAGGAAGGTCAAGGGAAGGCGAGAAGAAGGGGAAGGTGACAAGGTGAAATTGATCGCCGAGCCGGACTTTATATGTAGGCCCTGGCAAGGTTTATTATTATT
>JH792533.1:147825-165900 GCA_000291705.1 Sphaerulina populicola P02.02b
AGAGAGAGAGAGAGAGAGAAGGGCGAGGGGGAAGAGGGGGAAGAGGTTTGGTTGATGGTGGTTGGTGGTTGGTGGATGGTGGTTGATGGATAGATTATGATATGACATGATACATGTACCTTGATATCCCCCTCGTATGATACCTAACTTGTTGTTATTGAGAAAGCAAAGAATAGAAAAAACAAATCTTGCCTGATTGTAGAGATGTTTTTCTCCCTTTTGTTTAGATCTTTGAAATCTCACGTTTTGGTATTATTGGGCTGTTCTATAGGGGGTGGGTTTCTTTTGCGCGGATTTCTTGTTATTACAAGGGAGATCAGATGTCATCGCTCGGAAGGGCATGTTAGGACGTGGAGGGTTTGGGGGTTTACTTGCATGGCTTGGTCAAGACGTAAGAGGGAAAGACAGGCAAGAAAGATGAGATAGCATCGCTCGGAAGGGCATATTGGGACGTGGAGGGTTTGGGGGTTTACTTGCATGGCATAGTCAGGGTGTAGGAGGGAAGGACAGAGGCAACACGCTTCATAATTTTCTATGAGAGCCCTTCTTGCTCTTGTTGTTGCTGTTGCTATCGCTGCTGCTGTTGCTGCTGCTGCTGCTGCTCTCTGTGCTCGCGAAACACCGGCGGCACAAGGTCCCGAGAGTATTCCTCGCTGATCTTATGCAGCGTGATCTCTTTGGCGCCCTTGCGCCGCTCAATGGTCCACGTACCATTGCCCCTGATGTGCTCTCGGAGAAAATCCAAAAACGCAGCAGCAAAATTGATGCATGTGTTACCGTTCCACGTGCGCAGTCCCTGTCGCTGGACAAATGTGGGTATGTCTAATGTTTTCCACTCTTCGAGACGCTCCAGATGACCGTGTGCGCTGCGGAATCCAATGATGATTTTGGGGACGCCGAGTAAGAAGGACTGGGCCCAGAAGCGACACATTTTGCGTTCAAATTTACTGGCTGCTCGATGGTCGCCGGCGCGAAAGGTGGCCGAGGTCTTCAGTTCGACATAGGGGATCGGGTCGTCTGGGTCGTCTGGTTTGGAGCCCTCCACGGCGTCTACTTCGCCTCCGATCACGATACTGTGGTTACCGATGCCTGTGCGTACTACCGAGCAGTATTGAGCATGATTGTTGACAATCTCATTCTCGCGGTTTTCGACTTCCTCTCGTGAGCACTCGGCTAGTGGTCGTGGCAAGGTGGACAACGTTTCGAATTTGTAGCCTGGTCATGACATGAGCAAGTGGAGTCATGTGTCTGGTACAGTGCAAATACGAACCCCAGAATGACATTTGGTCGGGATCAAACATTGCTCGCCGTGCTCTCTGCTGGCTATCCTCGACTCTGGTCTGAGCTTCTTTCGCAGACTGGTTCTCTTCAATGTAGATGGTGCCCTAACAGCGCGTGTCAGCGAGTAACGAGAATCAAGATGCAGTGAATAGTCACCTGGTAGACTGTTGCGTTCATTTCAAATTCGCCGAAGTCGTCGAAGGGTGCAGTCAATATCTGCGGCAATCAGTCATCTGCCAAAGCCATGGAAGACCACTCCTTGATGGCCGGTCGGTGTATTTCTACCTTGGTCATCATGCCACGCCAAGTGAGTATGTCCGCGTCCAGTCTGGTGCCCGTCTTCTGTTCATGATGCCGGATGGTGTCGAGGAGAGGATTGAGGTGAAGGTTGAGCGGGTCGTTGTATTTTTCAAAGGACTCGTATCCTTTTGAGAGATCGATGCTATTCTGACGCGGATCACCAGGGACGTGGAAGAACGGCGGATAGTAGTATCTCAAGCTCCTGTCGTCGAGCGGAAAGCAGACATGCTTGTCGTCAAACGAGAACTGGGTGATCTCACGGGGTCGCTTGATGGCTGCCGACTTGGCCTGGAACGGCGTCAGATCGTGGAACTTGAAGTGTAACATGTCGGTCACTTTTGCCGTTCATCGTGGTCTTGGTGGGTGTTGGTGTTGGTGTTGTTGTTATTGTTGTGGTGGTTGTTGTCAGTTGGTGCCTCAGTTGGCTCGACACGGGCGCGCTCTGTCTTTGGCTTGGCACTTCTCCAAGTCTGGTCTCCGGCTGGCCTTTAAGGAGCGATAATATCCGAGCGGAGGTCGATGAACTATTATAGGGAGGACATTGTAGCCGCAGTTTCTGTTGAGAAGTGGAAGAAGTCGAGGAGGAAGAGAAGTCGACGAGAAAGTGGACTCGATAAAGGAAGACGTCGACCTCAGTTATACAGACCCTAAGACTAGCCCTAGTCGGTAGCCGGTAAGCCCTTTTCGTAATCAGCAAGAGGCTAGCCGCTACAGCCGGACCCGGCAACCCTAAAGTATAAACTCCTGTAATAATCTGAATACCGGAGATCCCGAATCCCAATATACTTTCTACAACATGGATCCATTTTCGGACCCATTTTCTACGATTCAACCTGACGATGCATTATGCTGCAGCGTTCTTGAGGGTGATGTTCCTCCAATGGAGGATAATATACTCAATCTCACCGCGAGGAGCCCTACTGTGGGCCTCACACGCGCAATAACTCTCGCGATACGTGTGAAGAACGTGAGCGCTATTGGGCTCCTAGGAGACTCCAATATGCCGACGTCGACGAAGACATTGCAGAGGCAGCTGCACAAACTGAAGATGCAGAAATCGTCCACGTCATCCTGAACCACAATTGGCCTATGGCATAGACCGGTCTCTCCGGCGACGCTCGATTCCATCTCTCCTAACGTACGTAAGAAGGATGGAGCTCAGATCTAGGCGCCTCGCGTCGATCAAGTTCAAACCCACTCTGCTGCTTCTCAATGTCTTCGTAGACAGCCTGGGCCGATTCATAGGCACCCTGCCAGCATCCTAGTATAATGCTTCCGATGAGTATGTCCCGAGTTGGAGGAAAGATGCCCTGTTCGAAGTATGCTACTACCTCCTGATCCCCGCATCTTTCATAGGGCGCTTCACTTGTTGCAATCTCGTAAAGCAACGACCCAAGCGCAAAAAGATCCGTTCGTATAGTTGAGGGATCGTCAAATGATCGTGGAAGGCAGTACCGATATCCCTCAAACGCAGAGCCAGCCTCGCCATCTATCGTGGAGCCAGAGAAGTCGATAATGCACAGTCGAAAGTCGTCGTCTACAAGGAAGTTCCATGAATTGATGTCACCGTGGACAATATTCGCGCCATGTAGGATGCTGAGGCCTTCGACTGCATCAGCAGCAAATTGTAGTCGTTGCGACGAAGAGATGGGCGACGAAGAATCACCCGACGAGGTGTCACGCGACGGGCGTAGGAATTCGTGTAGGCAGCCATTCTGGAGGTACGGCAGCACGAGTCTTTCTGGCGTGCTGTCCGAGTGAAGCCGTAGCAAACGTGGATGTTGTGGTAGTCTTTGGTAGGCGGCATATTCTCGTCGTAAGTCTTGAAGGTTGTGATCCACAGTCTGTGCGTTGGAGTATGGCGCCTTTTCGACAAAAGGGCTATCGACGCGCAGCTTGATCAAGCCGGTCATCCCTCCCGCAATAACTTCCAGGTCACCTTCCATCGGGCAAGAGCAGACGGGATCGACCATCAGTCCAGAGTCTACAGTGACTTGTGTGTGTCCGACTCGACGTGACACGCTAGTCCGACACATGCCTGTCCTCCGTAAGGAGCTCTGAACCTAGCAAGAGGCCACAACTTAGTTTTCTACGAGTCCGACATCTGCTTCTCACCACAAACAACGCATTCTCACTCGATTGGGCCATCAGAATGCCGGCGCCTCTTCAACAGTCAGACCTCATCTTCTCTTCCGCATCGCATGTCCTGCGTGACACTCTCGGCGAGCTCAAAAAGGCCCATCTCAGCATCAAAAACCGCCTCAAATCGATCAAGCAAGACTCCACCTTTGTCTGTGCCGTCTCGGACGCGTATCGTCTGCCCTTGGTGGCCAACGAACGGTGCGGAAGCTGGTACATTTCTCCCTCGAGGAAAGTGGGAAGTGCGTACTTCAAGTCTACCGATGGCCACTTTGGGCAATGGACACTCTCACTCCGGAGATTGAACCTGCAAGTGCTGGACTGTCTGGAGCAGCATGGAGGTGTAGTGATTGTCGACTCGACGCGCAGAGGCAAAAGTATGCCTGATGCCCTGTCCAAAACCATCCCGATATGGGTCGCTGTCCTGAATCGACTGCTGTTCGTGGATGACCAAGAAGCGGGCGAGTTGAGAACGCCACTAGATGTCGTTGGGGAGAGCGAGCATGTGCAGATCGAGTCGCGAATAGACGAGTGTCTGCACGGATTGACACGTCTCGACTTGGATCTAGACGGCCTGAGGGCGAAGCTGAAGGGAAAGCCAATACAAGTGTGCTGGCAACGACCTGGTGATGCACTTCCCGAGGACGTGTCCAAAGATGCGACCGCCAACTTGATTGTACTGTGCACTGCCTCGAACCAGACTAGCAACGAGACCTCTGCAACATCCGACTACGTGCAAGGAGCTGCAGACGACCCGGAAGCATGGTCGCACGGACTAGATTCCGTATCGTTCTGGCGGCACAGCGAGGCTTTGCTCGCGGCATCAGAGGACCATCTACCGCTCCTCATCAAGGAGCTCATGGCATCTGCAGACACAGCTGGTCCTGCCAACAGGCCAGTATTGGTCAAGCCGACCTCCCACATTTGGATTGCCAGCAATGGTACTGCCAACAGCGTATGCGACGAGTTTGACCATGTGATCGCCTGCACGACAACACCAGACCAAGACCTCGTCACCAAGCTGAAAGATCGCTACATGGTCCTCCCTCTGCCGGCAGGTAAGAACGGCAGCCGCATTCTTCGCGCCGAATTGTCAAAGCTCGACTCTCTCCGCACTAGCTTGCGTGCGACCAGCAAAGTCCTAGTCACTTGCTACACTGGGAAAGATCTTGCTATTGGCGCAGCACTAGCCCTCTTATGCACCTGCTTTGACCATGATGGGAAATTGACATCGTCGACGGACAATGTGCAGCCTTCGATCAACAAGACGCTCATCAAGCAGCGCTTGAGCTGGATTATGGTGTCTATGCCTGACGCCAATCCCAGTCGTGCAACGCTACAAAGTGTAAACTCGTACTTGATGGGCTGATTATTAAGTCTCGAACCCTTTTTCTTTCTTTCTTTTTTTCTTTTTGATCCCCACACTACGGGTAGGTACGCAGAGAAGAGAGCAAAGACAGGTAAGAAATCGACCGTCTCTTCATTCAATCATGATCCCACTCCATGAAAACCAACCTTACCTAGGTATGCATTCATGTCCTTTTTCCGTGAACACCTGACTTGCACCTCTTGGTAGAGAACCCTAGCCTTCGGGAACTTGTATCCTATATGATAAAGAATTCCAGTTCTGGTGATCTCTAGATCTATACTATCGCTACCCAACAATTGATACTATATGCATACCTATAGAATACCCCCTATTCCTCGTATACATATAGAGATGCATATCGCTGTAAATACGGCGTAGGTAAACAAAAGTTGATAGTATACCTTATAATTAATATGTTTGGTACCTTCAAAAAGAACAAAAGATGCGTTGAAGTCTGATATATAGCGATATAGCCCCCCCCCCCCCCCAAAAGGCTTGGCACCCATCACCTCCGACTCCCCCGACCCAAACACCACCACCACCACCCTCACCCATCCAACGCCTCCTCCCCCAAAACCCTCATCTCACCACCATGGCCCTCATCCCCCGCACCCGCATCCTCGACCTCCTACAAGTGCAAAGCCGCATCTTCAACACGACCTTCAACCCAACAGCGCAACGACTCGGAAACAAAATTCTCCGCCAACGCCTTCGAGGCCCCGCGCTCGCGACCTACTACCCCAGACGCGTGGCGACTTTTGTGGATTTGAAACGCAGATATCCTGGATACGAAATGTATGATGAGTTTGAGGAGGATCGCTTGGAGCATTTGCAGATTGCCAAGTCGAGGGGGAAGGGTGCGCCGAAGAAGAAGAATTCGAGGAATGGTGAGTTTTTTTTTTCTTTTCTTTTTTCTTTTTTGGTAGGAGGAGGAGGGAGGGAGGGAGGGAGGGGATGATTGTGTGGTTTTTTTGCTGAGCTGAGCTGACTTGTGTGTTCTTTACTGCAGAAACGAGAAGGGGACCGAAGAAGAAGCGTTAACGGGGAGGAGGAGGAAGAAGGAGAGAGGGAGAGAAAGAGAGAGAGAGAGAGAGAGAACGATGGTTGGCTCATGGGAATAGATCTCCAGATGGATTGGGTTACAAGAGCATGGCGTTTCTTTCTTTTTGGGGAGAGAAGGGTTGGGAATCCGCAGCTGTTATGTCTGAAAAGGTTATGGGACAAACTGCGATGGGCTTCGCACTGGGACGAAGCGCTCTTCACGCGCTACAACGGCATGTGGTGTAAGCGCGCAATGCATACAAGAGGCGCCACATTGCTGGGCTCGTCAACGTTCAATCAAGTACAGCCATCAAGAAATTGAACGTGCGAGGCTCGAGAGATTCTACCGAGAGTTCGACGCTCCTCGTGGACACATGGTAGACTCAGCCAGTTTTCTCGAACACCGTGCTAGGCGTCACTACCATCTGGCAAGATAGGAGGTCCACGTACATCATCACCTGTTCGCTTCCATGTGACGCTGCTGACTGTCGAGTGAAGCACATGGCGTGAGATAGGCCCATTCATACGTCCTTTCATAAGTTACGTATAGTCTACATCCACTTCCTGGGTATCGTAGCGCCCGTTTTGGACCGGTGGATCCGTATCAGATCAGGCTCTGTCTGCCTACGCTTCAGACTCCGATCAAAATGCATCAGTTCTTTTTGCCAATGACCCTTTTCTAAGTCCACTTTTGTACAACTACTCCGCCACGCTTGAAGTCATTAATCTCGCCCAAGACCAGTGCCTTATCCGCAAGCTCTCGAGTAGGAAACGTGGTCTGAAGAACGTAGGCGCGTTGTTGCGATGCGGGAGATGCGCGGTCGACAAATGCATAGACGTCGCCGATTGTGTGTGTTGTGTTGAAGCGCGATGCGAGGCGCGTGCCATCACCCAAACGCACCTGCAGTTGGAGAGTGGGTTGCTGCTCATCCACCTGCATTTCTGCTGGCTTGGGAACGGACGACGATGCTGCGGCCGCAGAAGCACTTGATGCGGGAGCGGTTGCAGGAGTAAGTCCAGGCGTAGGTGAGCCCAGACGCTGGCCTGATCCACCGAACGGCTTGTACCTGGGCTTCGGCGCGACGTAATTTTCTCCCTTATGAGGTTCCAGATTGAGATCTACTTCCTGATCTGGCATTACGTCGAGCAGTGCCTTCGGTGCTCGTCCATTGTTGATCTCCTGCATGATGCGCTCGTTGGCCGGATCGTCGAATCGCAGGAGTGGCCCATCGTCAATGCTCACGCCGTCTGCCCACAAGTGCAACGTTCTAGTAACTCGTGGCGCTGGTGGTTGACCACGAGCAGCAGAAGCCGCAGCGGGGTCCTGAACCACTCTGCTGGGGGCATCATCGCCTCCCAATGTCTGCGCCCGTCCCATAAAGTGGCTGCTTCGTGTCGTCTCTTCCTCATCTCCACTGCCACCTGGCCGATCGCGGTTCTGACGTGCCTGATCCAAAATATTGCGAAAGTGATCACGAGGTCCACCCCGTTGATTCGGATCAGTCACAGCCAGTCCACTCTTCTCGCCGCCAGCAAAGAGATCGCGCTTCTTGTCGTCCTCTTCGTCCTCTTCGTCGCCTCCCTGCAAGTCACGAATGGTGACTGGACCTTTGGACTTCTTGTTGGTCTTCGGCTTGCCGGAGGACGCTGCGGTCTGGGGATTGGACTCTGCCGGTGGCGGCGCTGAGGCCGAGGGCTCGTCGTTTTCGTCTGTTGATGGCTGCTCGTCTCCGGCAGCAAAGAACAAGCTAACAGCTTCGTCGAGGTTCCAGTCTGATGCAGCCAGCGCTGTTTGTGCCTTGTGCCGTCAGTAAGAGGGGTTAATGAAAGGTCTTGGACGCAGACGCACCACAGTGGGATCAGCACCTGTCACTGAAGCGAACTGGGCGACCTTGTCCTGCTGTGACTCGTCCATGGTGGCGATGTGATATTGTTGTAGCCAAGAGAGAGGAAGTTGTGGGAGGTGACAACGAAAGTGAGGTATGACATAGCAGTCGAGAAACCCTTGGCGGTTAGGTCCATGTACCTAGGTACCTTACTTTAGTTCAACTTTGAGTGAGCTTGTGTACATACATGTACTTGTAGCTTTCCACTCCCTCACGCCGTCTTGATCGCTCACGATATATTCGCTGCCGACAAGCATAGTGAGCGACTTGACTGGCATACTGCCGCCCAAACGACCAAGTATCGCCGCCTCGAGGACGACAGATCCCCCTCAAGAACGATACCAATCCATCATAATCACAACCATGGACCTCTCCGAATCGCAAACGACATTTCCCTCCGACAGCGAGAACTATGATGCCAACCACTCGAACCAGGACTCGTCAGAAGTCCCCATATCGGATACGAGCAGTCCCTTGATTCTCTATTCACCGCCTACATTCTGGAGTATATTACGCGGCGCTGCAATCAACCTACTGCTACCGTTCGTCAACGGGTTGATGCTGGGGTTTGGAGAACTGTTCGCACATGAAGCCGCGTTCCGCTTGGGATGGAGTAATACGAAGGTATGTCTACATGTGTAAGAGAAGTAGACGGCCTTGCACAACCGTACGAGATCTGGGGCCTGGACGTTTATATATCTCGAGTGAGATGTAGGCAGAGGGACAAGCGCTAATTGATGATCAGGTATTTCCCAATCACAGAATAGGGCACACAGTAGGACCTGGTGTGGAGATAAAGGAAGATCCAATCGAGAGAAGACGGAGGAATGGCCAAGAACTGGACGTGTACACTTCACTTGAGTAGAGCCGGGCAGGTGCGCAGAGGGATATACTCCAGCTGACTACGTGAAACTCGTTGTGCTGTACAATCCGAAGGAGGATGCGCGGCCACACAGAAGGGCTCGCAAAACGAGAATGACACGAACCACGAGGTCATGTCCGCGATGAAAGTGGCGCTGCCTAGAACATACCAGACGCCAAAGCAACATAACAACCCACAAAAACTGTAGCAAACGTTATGAATGATTTAATATCCTGAGCCGGTCTGGATGCTTAGTGTACATGGAGTAGTCTCGACAAGCTAGCTAGACGGACGTTGTGCTCAATGGATCCTCGTATCTACCTGTTCTGGAGAGCGTTTCCTGTGACTGTTCTCCAGCACTGTACTCCAGAATGTGAGCAGTCTAGCGGCCGTGCGCGCACAATCATCAGTAAGATAGTATGGTGTATTGTAATGCCTTCTCTACTTACCATACCTAGGAGGTACATGTAGTTCTAAGTGAGCAAGCCGAGGCAGTCTGCGCCGGCAGATGAGAAAAGCCGGCTTGGCAGTTGGTGTCTCTCTTGTATATTTTCTTCCGCATAGAATCACATCCGGGCATCATTGCGCTGCTCTCGGCCCGATGGATACCTCGACCTCTCGGACTACATGTTATCACGATCTGCGGCCTACAAGACGACATCCGCCTGCCGAGGACCTGTATAAGCACTTGTGTTCAGGCTAAAATAGGCCGCGGTTTCCCATCCACGGCTCCAATTTTATGGACCATGCTGTCAGAAGAATACCGCCATCGTGGATCACGGCCATCGAGGAAGTGTGCCCACGGCCAAGGAGACGCCGACTAGGAGGTAGTATGCCTACCTTACTACCTAAGGTACCTTAGCTTTCCAATATGCGCAGCCTCCGCAGATGCATGCGGTAATGTGAGCTTTTCCAGTCAATTCATTCCGAGGGCACGAACTTCACTCCAAGCTCGAATGGATCTTCGATTTCCTTACCATACTCGGCTTTCTTACTCCTCTCCACTTGATTCACAAGCATGCAGTGCAAAGGAACTGCGGTCTTCCTTCCGGCTTGGCCAGGGGGCCACTTCCAGGACAAATTGTCACTTGGATATTTCCTCGAAAGGATAGTAGTGAATAGAGGCACAGATCTTCTCACTAGTATCTTGGGCGCTTTCGGTCGGGTGCAATAGTGGACGAAGACGTTAGGACGAAGGCGGTCAAGCCCCCTCCAGGGACTGGCTTTGCACGGGAGTGCATGTGATCGAGGCGACCAGCGTGACAGCTTTGTTAGATACCTAATTGAGCTTCGAGCTCGGATGCCAGAAACTGGCAGGCTATATCGTGAACTCGGTCCCACGGATTATGCCTTTCTGACATGCTGGACAGCTCTGCCAAGCGATGGTACTGCTACGACTACCACACTATCCTTGTACAAGTTTATTTGACGACGAGCGGAGAAGATATGGGGTTTCAATCACTATTGGTCATCTCACATTGGCCTGCACTGGATCACGAGCCTTGACGCTCGCGATGGCGCTCCATCAAGCGAAAGTTGCATCGTAGTGGTATGGTCCAGTATGCAGAAAGAGAAGGCAAGATGCTGTGACACCAATCACTAGTGGCAGGGCAGATCATAGGATTGTAGCAAAAGAACATTTTTCGTCCAAATCGCATACCACGGAACGCGATGGAAACCGATCAGGAGCAGCCATGGACAATGTCGTTGATATCCTCACGAGGCGCGACGAGCACAAAAGTCCTGACTGTCCTGAGCACGCTCATCGATGCGATCATTTCGGAGGTGTGTAACGCCCCCAGTCCTGGTTTCCAATACTTCATTCCTTTGAGCATCTGCAGACGATCACAACATGTTGCAGGGATGTGGCACCTCTCGATAGCTGGACGGATCCGCACGCATGTCGAGCTTGCAGTGAAATTGGACAAGTCTCCACGAAATTCGAGCTTGAGTTTTGCGAAACATGGATTCTCCTGCCATGGGTGTATCCATGCTCAATGCTTGACAGTGCGGAGAATGCGCGTTCTGTCCAATAGGAATGCTCGCTGCTGCTCCGGGACTTTGACTTCATGTGATCGCTCAAGAAGTCTTAGACGTCACTGTTGCTACAGATCTTACGAAACACTCTGGCGGGCACGATTCGTGGCTACTCTATGGTCATCTGCTTCTTTTGATACAGTATGAGCTGTTGGACTTCTGCAGGGCTCGTCGGGTTGCTGAAAGAGCGAAGAACGATAGTGAGGCAGCAAAATGCACGCACCCACTACCTCCTAGCGTGATGTGACAAGAGTGTCAATAGTGAAAAAGTAAAGTTTATTGGTGGGGCACCCTAGATGGTGGATGGTATGGATGGAAGATGTCAGGTCCTTTTAGAGAGCTCATGGCCACCGTCGCCGTTCTCGATACCAGTAGTCGGCATCCTCCTCGCTTCTCCATCCTTCCAACCCCTCCAGCTCCACAGTCCATACCATGGCCGACATCTTGAGGCGAAATACTGCCGTTGATACCAATGGACATATCGTCAATGGCAAGACCGTTGACATTCATATCACCGATGATGGCTCCAGCTTCTACTTTGCGATCTGCGCGGTAATGGGTACTGTGGGATTGGGCGTCCTCGCCTCGTCTCTGATGAAACCACGTACGCATCGCGTCTTCTTCTACATTACTGCAGCTGTCAACATTACGGTAGGCGGATATGATTCTCGAACTTGAAAAGGGTCTTGTTGCTGACAAAGTTCAGGCCGCCGTCGCGTACTTCAGTATGGGCAGTAACCTTGGTTGGACACCCATCGATGTCGAGTTTGTGAGATCAGACTCTAAGGTAGGTAGTTCTAGCCTCTGCTCGAGGTCGCATCAAGCTAGAGCCTATTAAGGCGACATGCTTCAAGACAAGACCCGTCATGACGGCTTCGCGTTTCCAGAGTCACTTGCTTACCATCGTTTTCTTTATGTTGTAGGTCGCTGGCATGAATCGCGAGATCTTCTACGCACGATACATCGATTGGTAAGGAGGCAGTAATCACACAAATTCTTGGCGGATACTGCTTACATGTATCTCTGACCAGGTTCGTCACCACGCCTCTTCTGATCATGGACCTGCTCCTCACTGCTGGTCTACCCTGGACAACAATCATCTGGACCATCTTCCTCGACGAAGTCATGATCGTCACGGGTCTGGTTGGCGCACTCGTCAGCACAAGCTACAAGTGGGGCTATTTCGCGGCTGGAACCGCTGCCATGTTCGGAATCTTCTACAACCTCGCTATCCACGGACGCAAATCCGCAGCCCATCTCGGCACGGATGTCGTTCGTACCTACACAATCTGTGGTGTCTTGACATTGTTCATCTGGCTGCTCTACCCCATCGCGTGGGGTATCAGCGAAGGTGGTAACCTCATCTCACCAGATGGCGAGGCTGTCTTCTATGGTATCCTGGACCTTATCGCCAAACCAGTCTTCTCCATCGCTCTAATCTTCGGACACTGGAACATCGACCCGGCGAGAATGGGACTCGTCCTTCGCGACTACGATAGTGACCCGGATTATTTCAATATCGCCAAGTCTGGAGGACATGGCGAGAAGAATGGCCTCGGAAATGGTGCTGCCCACGACGCTGTTGCCGATGACCAAGGAGGTCCATCTGCCTCCGGTGGTGCTACTGCCGAGGCGGCCAAGGTCTGATGAAGACAGTTATGATATACCTCGGCGTGGTCGTAATGTTTATTGAATGTAGGTAATTTTGATCTCGAAAGTGTTATTGCTGTATGTAGCAAGAAATACGAAACTTTCGTTTGAGCATCTTCATAATCAGTAACCTCCAACGACTTTCTTGTTGCAATGGATGCTGTTCTTCCAAGATGGTTTGAGCTCGTTCGTATGTCTTGGAGTCTTTTAGGAGGTATGTATGATGCCAAGCCGGAAGTATTATCTCGTATACCAAGACAGACAACCGAGGATACCTCAGGTTGGCTGTGTGGCGCCAAACCGAATCCCTTGGAGGCTAGAATACGGAGGCCCAAAGTGGCCAGCCGCTATCCCGCTACTCGTTACCCCCGAGCTTTTCTCAACTTCACCTTTATACTACTTTCTACTATACATATACTACTCACTCTACTCGCTATTAACTCGCAGCTTACCTCACCGTCACCGCCGCATCCGTCGCTACCTACGAGTCTTCTTTGTCGCCGGATCCGTCGTATTAATAATAAGTTATCGGTATAATAAAGCCGTTACTATAGCAACTCGAATTCATTACTATATCGACTTTGGTTCCCCTACCGCTACTACGAAGGCGGATAACTATAGTATACGAACCTTAGTAAGTTCTACGCTCGCGGCGCTATCGCGCGTAGCTAATATCGCGCAGATTCCTCGTATCTACTACGCTAGTAGAGCTCGGTAAAACCTCGAATACGAACAACGACGATACTACGATAGGCGAGAACGGCGAGAACGGCGACAGCGATAGCGACGAAGAGGTAGACGAGGACGAGGACGAGGACGAGGACGTAGAGGACGTAGAGGACGCCGCTAGGTACGCTTATCTCTCTCGCTACTAAGTCGCTAGCTAACTCGCTATATATAGTACCTTATACGTCCCCGACCCCTACCTACGCCGGCCTACTACTACGAGTACTAGCGACTTCTAGTTCTATTCGCGCGCGAGGTAGCAAGAGTAGTTAGATAAGGCAGCCGGTAGCGATACTACGAAGAAGAAGGTCGCGAAGAACAACCTACGTAAATTCGACCAAGTAGGTCGAATTATAGAGACTATAGAGGGTATAGATACGCTAGACCCGTATTATTGGTATACTCGCGGACCGCTCGCTAGGCTATACAAAGTAGAGGTAAAGAATAGTATTATCTGCGTATACTACAAGCGATATACGAAGTTAGGGTATTAGGCCGGGATACCTACCGACGATTTACTAAGCGATTCGCAGCGAATCGCCTAGCTTAAGGCCGCGGTAAAGAGCCTATAGGACGATTCTTCTCCGAGCGATTTATAGCGAATCGCTTAGCTTGAGGCCGCGGTAAAGAGCCTATAGGATAGGACAAGTACTATAGAGTCATAGGTGCCGTATATTATACCGCGCGTCGATAACCTTTGGCGTATTATGTATAATATAGCTATAGTAGTATAGCCGTAGGGTAGAGTACTACCGCCGGAGGCGACGAGTACGAATAATAAGAAATAATAGATAGTATAGGTACATATACAGCGAGCCGTACCTGCGAGCGTTAACGAGTTAGCGCCGAGTGTTTTGAAATGAAACTTGAATTACTACTACCCCTATATTATATATATATTAGACTATCTTATTACCAACCGTACTATTATCAACCGTACTATTATTATTAGACTGCGCCAATATAGCCGGCAGCGTAACGCCCCTCTTAGGCTATATACGCGTAGTGTTACCGTAAGCCCGCTCCTACTACTGCCTAGCGCCTGCCCTAAATAGTAGGTGTAGCTTACGATAGGTCGCGGCGTGGCTCCGCGATAGTAGGTATATCGAAAAAGGAGGGACAAAGGTCGGCGGCTTCGGACGCGGTACCTACGAGACAATGTAAGTAGGAAGGGAAGAGGGAAAGACTCGCTAAAGGAACGTATATATATATATGTGTATATGCTATATAACTGTATAGTCTAGTATGCTCGTATCGTAGGTGTCTCTCTATTGACTCTTTGTTAAAGAGTGTAAACTGCTTACTACTCTACGCCCTACGGGGAGGTACGGCCCGCGCAACCCGAGCCTAGTATAAGCAGTAGTACTAGTCCGAGCCTCGCCTAGCCGCCTAATATATCCTCCCCTACCTATGTATCCGTCCCGTAGACACACATACGAAGAAGTCCCAAAGCGTCGCTACTAAGTACTATAACAAACCCCTAGATTCTAAACTACGTCGCCTTCTACGGCGGCTTCTCCCTTAGTAGCAGTAGCTACGGCTTCCTCCTCGTCCCTAACAATCTCGTCTAGGGCAGACCGGCTAGTAGGTAGGCGGCTGTCGAACTCTCCTATAGCGCCGAAGTAACTCGCGCCTAGAAAGAGCCTCGTCTCCGCCGTCGATATGATCTCAAACTTCTCCCGGAACCGAGTAATAGCCGTTTCCCGCTATCGGCTTACGTACCGTCCCTATTGCTCCCGGTCGAAAGTAGCGATAAGCTCGAGTTCTATTACTACTTCTATGTCTGTCTACAACTTCCGACTAACTAGGGCGTCCGAGATCGGCCCTAAGCTATTAAGTTGAACCGCGGCTAGGAAGCGGTAGGGAATAGGGCTATATATATTCGGATAGCCCGAGGGGCTAGACGGGGGTGCCGTTTGCGTACGGTAGGCCTCCGCAATTTGCTAGTAGGTACCTATAGCGGGGTTCTCTATTTCTCCCGTCTCGGTGTCGACGATAGCGACGAACTATAGGAGGACCGTACGGCGGCTACCCTTACTAGGCAAGGCACTATATAGAACGCGGGGATCAGTTAGTCGCACTCCGTACTCGCGTACTAGCTACGGCGTCTATTCGACCTCTAGGGACGCTAGTATCTCGGGTCCAAGCTCCTTGTCTATAATGTTGTAGATTCGGCTACCCCGTAGCCTACTAGCGTCCTAGGCGGCAGTAACCTACTTACGGAAAACCTCCGGCTTATACAGTCCCTTGACTACTATTATATAGTCGTCCGCCGACTTATTGTTAAAAGAAACAGAGCCTTAGACCTAACTAACGCCCTTGCCTTTATATAGCGCGTCTATATTGTAATCAATATATCGGAATCCGGCGGGACTTATATTCGCTTTACCTTTGTTCTCGTCGTATTAGTACTTAGTATAGTATAGGTACGAGATCAACCGGTAGTTCCTATCCTACCTTAAGGACGTATACAATACCTAGTATATCGGGTCCTATCGAACGAGCTACTAGGTTAAGCTGTATAGCTATATCCGGTTCTACCCAAGATTGTGCCGGCCGTTAACCTTCCGTAAGTACTAGGAGTATATATCGAATTCCTAGTTGATTTGATCCCGGAGGGTATATACGTACATAAAGACCGACGGGACGACGATAGAGCTATAGCGCTCCTACTCCTCTAGTTCGCACTACTAGAAGGAGAGGTACCGAAGCTTCGGGGTTAGTCCTTCCTTACGTAGCTCCGCGGTAGTAGGCGTCTTTAGTATAGACAAGTATTGCGTCGATAAGAAGGCGTAGGGGCTAAGCGCGTCTCCTACGTATCGCGGGCGGAACGCGAGGGCGAAGCGCTCCGGATACTATTCCTAATGTTCCGTAAACTCCTCCCGGTCCTACGCTTCGTATGCCTCTATTAGGAAGGGGTATAGTATATCGCTCGGGATGTTCGACTTAAGGCCGAAGGCGCGACCGGCGAATGTTCTCGTATAGTGCCTATAGAGGGGCTTTTGTACCTTTTCCTTTAGATACTAGCGCGTAGCCCGGTCGACTTAGGCTTTAGGCTATTAGCGGTCGGGGATCTTAGCGTAGAGACCGACAAGCCGGGAGTTGGTTAAGGCTAGGTATAGGCGATGCTTGCAGTCGGTATACGAGGCGGTACCGCCTTTACCCTTAGCTACCTCCTCGCGGGGGATAGTAGTACGGAGGTCCGAGCTTACGCTAGGCGGGGGGGACGGGCTAGATTCCGTCTCTTTATTAGACTCGGGCCCGGCGTTGCCCAATTCTTCTTCGTCCTTACCGTCGGAGCGCTTAGTACGGCCTACTTCCTCTAGTTCCTATATATCGTCCGCCTCCGGGTCGAAGCGCTTAGGAAAGAGCTCCTAGAAATCCGCGAACTGCCTAAGATCCTACGATTCGTATGCCTCTATTAGGAGAGTACGTAGTAGGTAGCTCGGGATGTCCGGCCTAAGGCCGAAGGCGCAGATAGCGAATGTCCTCGTATAGGGGCTATAGAGCGTCTTGTTCTCCAAGTACTAACGCGCGGCCCGGCCGACCTAGGCTTTAGGCTATCGGCTGTCGGGGATCTCGGCGCAGAGGCTAACGAGACCGGAGCTACTTAAGGGTAGGTATAGGTTGTGTTTATAGTCGGCGTACGAGGCGGCGCCGTCTTTAGTCTCGTCGTTAGGCGTAGTCTCGGCGTTAGGCGTAAGGTTGAATTCGAAGACTATCGGAAAGTCCTCCTCTAGCTCGGCGGTCGCTACGTCGGCAGCTATGTCGGGGTCGGTATCGGGGTTAGTATCGGCGGGGGCAGTAGCGGGAGTAGCCGCGGCGGGGGCGATAATAACCAACTTAGTAGAGGTAGTAGCGGGAGGGGCGGGCTGTTCGGTAATACCCCGTACTAGGCCGGGGTATAATAGGCGGTAGGTATCGTCGGCGCGCGCCTTTTTCTTCGTAGGCTCGGCCGTAGGGGACTGACTATCCGACTCCCGTCGGCGCCGCTATAGTAGCTAGGTACTCGCCTCCGCTAGTAGCTAGGCGCTCGTCTCTTCCGCCTACTAAGGCAACTAGGCAATCAACTCCGCTTTAGTCTCTACGTATCCGGTACTTACGATCTTGTAGAACAGCCCGGAGTAGACAAAGCCGAATCGCTATCGTAGTATCTCCCGTACTCGGGGATCCCTAGGGTCGGCTAGCTGCTGTCCGGCCTATAGCTTCTACGCCCGTACGCAATCCTTACCCGTAACATTCGTAGTCTTCGGTCGCCCGTTAGCCGGGTTAAGTAGGCGCTAGGCTACGGCTTCTATAAGGGCAGGTATCGCAATGTTTCCGTCGGTCGTATTAGTAGCAAACCGGGCGAGGTCATACGAAGGTTCTATAGTAAGGAGTACCTCGCGTAGTAGTTCCTAGGTAAGGAACCCTTAGGCTACAGTCTCGTTACCCTTGAACTAGTACTTAGTTACGTTGTTGCAGGCATTGCGCCTACGGTCCCGGTAGCTAGACCTACGTTCCGTAGCCTTCGTAAAAGACGGGAATACCTTCTCGAACCGTAGGCCTAGTAGCGCTAGCTCGTCGTCTACTATAGCGCTAATCTTGTCCCGTATATCTATACTAAAACGGGAGAGACGATTAAACCGGCAACGAAAGCCGTCCGCTAGCTAGGCGTCTGGTTTGATTTACGACTCTCCTTTAAGGAACACATCCGGATAAGGGCATCCTAAGCACAAGCGTCCTTCGCTAGGATAGAACGACTAGCGAATACGGAAAGGGGCCTATCGACAAAAGCACTACGA
>JH792534.1:0-22489 GCA_000291705.1 Sphaerulina populicola P02.02b
TTAAAGAAGAATATCCGCGCGCTGCAGACCGTCTAGAACAAGGCAGCGAAAAAGATCCTAGGAGTCTTCCGTACAGCTCCTAACCTCCCGGCGGAAATAGAAGCTAACCTCCCTCCGCCCGATATAAGGCTAGAGCGCCTCTCTATCTAATACGCGCAGAGGATAGCTAAGCTTAGCGAAGAACACCCGGTTAAGAAAATCCTTAAGGAGATCCCTCCGCAAAGGATACAACGTAACGGGTACGTCGAGATAAAAGATAGAGAAAGAATAAGGATAGGCGATATATAGAAAAGGATCGACTTCCTTAGCGGGATAGGAGGCAAAAAGGAGGACCAACAACGTGAAATCCAGCGCCTAGCCGACGAAACCTAGACCGACAAATTCAGGAAAGAGAAAGAGAAGAGACGGCGAAAGGACTTCAACCCGAAAAGCTACTACTTCCAATTCCTAGGTACCCCGCTAGAGGAACTAAGGGCGGACGGGAAGAGACAAGTTACGAGCGCCTTCTACGGTATCCTCCTAGGATATACGTACCTGAAAGACTACCTAGCGAGGATAGGCAAGTCTAGCGGGACCGACTGTAGATACGGAAGGGGGAACAAGGAGACGGTTAAATACCTAATTCTGAACTGCCCGGAATATAGGATAGCGAGACCGGCCTCCTTTTACCCCGAGAGAACGATAGTATCTATCGTCGAGGACGAGACGAAAGAACTTATACGATTCCTTACGGTAACGGGGATAGCTACGAGAGAGTAGTACCTTAGTAGGAATAGAGAAGAGGAGGAGGAGGAAGAGGAGGAAGAAGGGTAGGCAAGGCCTATAGCGCCCTAGGAGTTTTAAGGAGGATTTTGACTTATTTTGATTTATTTTGATTAATTAAGGGACTAACGGAACAGGTAGGGGGAGTTGGTTGGGCTTGGTTTAGTTAGTACTCTCGCTTTGCTTTCCTTACGTTAAAAGTAGTTTTAAGCCCCTAGTTTCTAGGGTACGGGATACACTCCCCTTAGTAGAGAGAAAGAAGAAGATAAGAGAAACGGGGAAACCCGAATAAGACCGGTAGAGTCCTCTAGAGGGCCCTACCCGTCCTATATAGTTATAGACTCAGATAGGACGTTAATAGAATAAACAAACAAACAAACAAACAAACAAACTTTGGCTAGTCCGCCCCGTTTCGACCTATTACTAGCCGTTACTTCAAATAGGACTTTTGCCTAACCCGAAACTAATAGGGATTAGCCGTTCAAGGTTTCGTATCGAGTATTGTCTTCTCGATTCAGTTTATAGCCTATTTCCTTTACTACTACGCTATCAAGGAAGTTTATTTAGGCGCTATAGTCGATTAAGGCTCGGACGTTCCGAGGTCCTATCGGCCCTTCTAGCCGAACCTCGACTTTGATTAGCTCGTATAGTCCGATAACACTAGACTTGCGTCCGTATAGTTCTGTATTACGCCGCTACTCCTCTAAGTAAGTTACTTATCCCGCTACTCGGAGTACTAAGGGGCGGGATTAGCTTTTAGGGACCCTTTATTGTCCCTACCCGCCTTCTTGGGGTATTCCGGCCTCTTATAGCCTATTTCGCCGCATTCGTAGTATTTCGGTAGTAGTCTAGTCTCGCCCGTCCTTAGTCGCCCCGTAGTAGACGACTAACTCGGTTTGGAGTAGCTCTAGGATCGTTTCGCCTAATTGGCCGGTTCGTTCGCGGCCGTATCTAACCGTCCTCGTTTATTATCCCGTTTGTCTCTACTACGGGTATCCCGTTCCGCTAGGATTACCCTCTAGTATATATTAGCGGCCTCCTCTAGGGCGGTAACGGTAGAGAACGTAGTAAGGTTGACGTTAAGGCGGTGTTTGATTCGTCCGTCTAGGGCGCTTTTGAATTCTATAACTTTGGTTCGTTTATTATCGGTACCTAGCTCGTCCTAGTATTCCTTTAGGTCCGTAAGTAGCTCGGTCGGGGTTCTAAAGTTCTATTCGATCGTTTTGATTGCGTCGTAGGCGATTTGCCTTCGTTCCTAGGGGGTACCTATCGTATTAAGTATATATTCCTTAAAGTCGGACTATAACGGGGCGGTATATACCGGTTAAGACCGAAGGGAGTGTTGATGTAACCACAGAACTCAGGCATGTCAGGTGACCTATATTAGGTAACCTATGTTAGGTGCATCAGATGCCCTAGGCATATTAGGCTCATTAGGCATATTATGTAACCAAGGTATGCCAGGCATCTGACCCTGAACTGACCAGAACGTATATAACTCAGGTAACTTCCAAACTATATAATACATAACTTATAAGATCTGTTTGATACAAACAGATACATACATAAGTCAGTATACACATATAAATACCTACTAGACAGACACTCAATCAAAAACACTATGCAACTTATTTATTCACTTCAACAGGTTATAAGCCCGGAATTCCGCAGGTTTCTATATCATATATATTACTAGAAGAAACAACCTTCCCAATTCGGTCTGCGCGTATATTCTATACTAGTATTAGATAAACGCATAGCCTTAGGCTACAAGAACTATACTAGAAGCTTCTAAGGTATGACTTACAATTACGGATAAGAACCGAACCAATTAAACAATACGACGTGTTATTCGACAGTTACGAGCGAACCAATCGTACTATACGAACGTGTTATGCGACAGTTACGTATAATAGTTACGTACACCCTACTATAGAACTTCGAGCTATACGAACTTCTAACCTACACTACTACACCAATATACTATATTACAAAATATCTACCAAATCATTACAAATACGTCTATACTATCGATAACACGTCTACACTAATACACAACGCGTAGCAAACATACAGAAACAGACCGATATATAGCAAACACGGAAACCGACCGATTTACGATACCGAACCGAAGAATTCAAGAAAAAATAGAGTTACGTAGTAATACGAATCACGGATACGGACATAGGCGAGACAATAGCGACGACGATAACAATCTATATCTACGTGAAG
This sequence comes from Sphaerulina populicola P02.02b, assembly GCA_000291705.1. Classification (NCBI taxonomy): domain Eukaryota; kingdom Fungi; phylum Ascomycota; class Dothideomycetes; order Mycosphaerellales; family Mycosphaerellaceae; genus Sphaerulina; species Sphaerulina populicola. The sequence continues at coordinate 2,995 of JH792534.1, forward strand.
AAACAATCGATACTAACACTCGAATAGTATATACTTCTATTACGACTACGCTTATTACGCTCATTACGCTTATTACGCTTATTACGTTCATTACGCTCATTACGCTCACTACGATCATCAACTACCTCCTTGTATACTTCACTATCGACAGCTTCATTACTATCACTATGTCTAATAACATACGATCGCTACTACTTACTCGCCTTAATGGCCTACTATAGTAGACACTTTAGCGCTCGCGTATTGTTAACAAGATCATTCTTAGTAGCTATGGCGTTACCGTTTCGACCGGCAAATTCACCCCTACCAAGCGCCTAGAAGTCACTATTATACTAGCTACCGACAGTACTCTAGTAGTAACGATACCCGCGGAGAGCGACGAAGCCTACGAACTACGGCTCGAGAGCTAGAACGAGAAACAACTTGGCGCCTACGCGCTAGTGAAGGAATACTATAGTCTGATCGCTCGATTACTTCTCGAAACAGCCGAAGCAATTCACGAACCTATCCTTACCGCTATCGATATACGATTACGCCCCGAGTTCGAAATTTCCGGTTCAGGTCGTTACTAAGAACTATGTTACAGCTTTACGACACTCTCACTCTCCGGCTGCACTAATATCTCTAATTATAGCGCCAAATTTACCGAACTTCACGATAGAATAGTCGCTATTTACGATCGACTAGCACTGCTAGAATCATATCTAGTGCAGGCTTACCTTAGCGGACTGAGTAACGCGTTCAAAGAGTTTATTACGGCGTTCAACCTATAGCACTTACTAGTTCCGATAGTTACTAACGGCATACCTCAGGCGGTAGTCAGCCTAGCCGTCGTACGACGAAAAGTAGAAGAATACGCTAGCCGCATCCAGAGCGACAGTAATATGACGCTCTACAATCAATAGCAGCAGCGACGAACCTTCGACTACCCTGTCTGCAAACACTGCAGCAAGCGACACAAGGGCACATACTAGACGGTCGACGCTACTAAAGCACCTTAGGGGTAGATTGATCGAAACAATAATACTACCGCTACATTAGACAAGAAGCGAAAAACTACCGACGACGCTGTCTTCGGAGATAAGGCAGTAGTAGCGAAGAGCGAAGAACGTCACAACGTATTGTTAACAGATAAAGCAATATACTTTACCTCCTACGACGCCACTCGCGAATACATAGCTATTCACCGAGGTATCAACCTCTACGACTGCTTCATTCTCGATAGTAGAGCGACCGGATCACTTATCGGCCGCAAAGACCTATTCATCGGCGGAACCTACGACACTATCGATTCCGTAGAGTCAAATGGCATTAGTAGCGCGAAGCTCAGACCGGTAGGCTAGGGCACGTTACGAATTCGATACCGAAATAGACGGTAGATTCAAATACCTAATACGTAGTATTTACTAAGCGTAGGTGTCAACCTACTATCGCTTAACGCTATGTAGCTATACATCCAGAGCATCTCTAAGACTAGCGACGGCCTTACCTTTACGCAAGGAGGTAACGAATTCACCGCGACTATTACTAGCGGGCTGATAATACTAGACATGCATTAAGAATGACTATTACAATCACTAGTGAACGGTTTCTATAGAGCCGCTTATTCTGTAGACAAATCACTCCGACTATAGTACGAGCGAATAGCGCACCTTAGTAAGCGCGGGTTACTTAAGCTCCGAACTATAGCTACCGGAATAGAAACAATACGCAACGACAATCACTGCATCTGTAAAAGCTGCGTGCTCGGACGATAGTTATCAAAACCATATACCTATTACCTTCTACGCGGACGTCACAAAATGGACGTAATCCACACCGACGTAGCATACGCACCAATCGAGTCATTCGACGGGTATAAATACTTTGTTAGTATTATTGATAACTAGAGCTAGTAGGGAGTTACTAAATCAATTCAGCGACGCTCAGACGCGCTAGTTACTATCGAAGAATTCATTACTGCAAACAGTACCCCCGAATGCTTTACGACTCTTCTTATCTAAGACAGGGGAGGTAAGAACATAAGCGATAGTTACCTTAGATAGCTACGAAATAGGGGGATTACGTTATACCTATCTAGTACCGAACAACACTAGCAGAACGGTGTCGCCGAAGCGTACAACAAAGTGATCGAACAGAAAACACAGTCTACTATATTACACTCACTAAACCTTAACCTACGATACTGGTCCTTAGTAATCGAATACGGAATCACGTACCTACGGAACCGATCACTATGTCGCAGGTTGATAGTCACTCTATACGAGGCTTGGATAGGCAACAAACCGTACCTCGCTAACGTACGAATCATCGGCTGCAAAGCGTACGTCCACCGATTAACTGCCGATATAAACAAGTTAATTAGCACTAAGGCTAGAATCGAACAGTTACTAGGGTTCAAAGGTAACGGGCACTACCTCGTCACTTCCGAGAACCCTAGGCGACTATAATAGCGTTTCGACGTAGACTTCGATAAACTACACCCCAACTGCACTAGCGTTACTGCGAGCGACAGTAACGACGCAGATAATATAGTAGTAGAGCTAGGGGGAGACAAAGAAACAGCTCAACAACCAATCACTTCCGCTAACACCCCGACTAGATCCGGGGGGTCACTAGAAAAAGCGGGTCCATCTACAAAACGACTAGCAATAATTTACCTACTATTATCAAAAAGAACTCGCCCTATAACGAGCGATAGTTACTACAGCTACGAGTTACTACAGACAGGCTACGAGTCTACGAACTACGAGTTACGAGACTACGAGTTACCGCAGCCAGGCTACGAGCAATCACTACTATCTACTCCTCCGGGTTACGTATCAAACATACGGCCTAAAACAATCGGCATTGACGCGCCTATAGCCGAACTTATTCAAGAAGGCAAACGATAGCGCAAACCGAGACATCTCTATTAGTACCAAAGTGACGCCTCCAATACTTAGTTCAACCTGTTACTCCTTACAATTATAAGCTATTCACTGGCCTTAGAGCCGTACGAGCCGTCTTTATACGACGACGCCAAGCTCCGCAGCGGCAGATAGAGTAACTAGAAGCCCGTACTAGACGACGAACACCGTTTACTACAGCGCAACGTAGTATAGCGAGTGATCAAACGATTAGAAGCCAATAGTAAGATACTTAAAGGTAGATAGGTGTTCAAAATCAAACGTATTAGTGACATAGTGAAGTATAAGTGCCGCTAGGTAGTGAAGGGTTTCATACAAGACAGTAACTATCTCGAAACCTACGCGTTAGTCGTAAAGCCTATAAGCTACAAAGCACTATTTGCTATCGCTGCAGCTAGAGATTACGAAATCGAGCAGATGGACGTAAAGACAGCATTTCTTTACGGTACGCTCGATAGTAAAGAGCCTATCTATATAGAACAACCAGACGGATTTACCGATAGAACCAACAACGTGTGCTTACTACTCAAAGCACTTTACGGACTCCGACAATCACCTCGCATTTAGTACGCTACATTAACTACGTACCTAGAAGCGGCCGGATTCACTACTCTGGACGCCGATATAAGTGTGTTCGTAAAGGGTAAGACATTCATCGTAGTCTACGTAGACGATTTACTCATCGTAGGCCTATACATTACGGAAATCAACAGCGTAAAGAAACACCTTAGTAATCGATTCGAGATAAGCGACCTAGGGCTATACTATTACTACTTGGGTATAACGATCAGACGTAACCGTGCTATGCGCACTATTTACCTAAGTTAGAGTAACTATATCGAGCAATTCTTGAAGAAACACGATATATAGAACAACGTGAAGGTCAAAGCTATTCTACTCGATCCAAGTCGAAAACTGACCCCTACGCCGAACGGCTATCAAGCTGCCGACGCGTTTCGTACTAAATACTAGAGCGCGGTAGGATCACTTATATACGCGATGCTAGGCACGCGCCTAGACATTGCCTACGTAGTATTAGTAGTAAGTCGATTCGCTAGTAACCCTACAAACGAGCACTACGCAGTAGTGACGGATATCTTCCGTTACCTCCGCGGCACTATTCATTACGAGCTTACCTTCACCGGCGAACTTACCAACCTTTATAGCTACACCGACTCCGATTGGGCTAGCGACACCGATACGAGACGATCAACCGCAGGTTATACGTTCAACCTAGGCAGCGGCGCTATTACGTAGAGCTCGAAGCGATAGCCTACGGTAGCACTTTCTACCTGCGAAGCCGAACTGATAGGCCAGACGCAGGCATGTAAAGAGGCGATTTAGTTAAGACGGCTATTAGAACAGTTAGGTAAAGGGCAGGCACAAGCGACAGTGATTTTCGGTAACAACGCTAGGGCTATCGTACTCGCGAAGAACCTACAGGCACATTACTCGCGGACGAAACACATCGCTATTCAAGAGCGCTAGCAGTACGAGAAAATGGAAAGTAAAGAGGTAGATATTCAATAGACACCGACGAACCGTATGGTCGCAGATAGCCTTACGAAACCACTGCTACGACTAGCGTTCGTAGAGTTCAGAAAGGCTCTTAGGGTATACGAGGGCGGGCAACAGTAACAACCGTACGACGGTAGTAACGAGTTGATTGCGCGACCGTACGACCTTTATGATCGTAGTAAAAAGTCGATTGCAGTAATAAAACAATACCTGTAACAACTAATACCCTTTTCGAGCGCTCTTATTGGCCGGAATGAACTGATGCCTTAGTACTAAGGTAGGGGGATGTTGATGTAACTACAGAACTTAGGCATATTAGGTGACCTATATTAGGTAACCTATGTTAGGTACATCAGATGCCCTAGGCATATTAGGCTCATTAGGTATATTATGTAACCAAGGCATACTAGGCATCTGACCCTAAACTGACCAGAACGTACATAACTTAGGTAACTTCCAAACTATATAACATATAACTCATAAGATCTGTTTGATACAAACAGACACATACATAAGTCAGTATACACATATAAATACCTACTAGACAGACACTCAATCAAAAACACTATACAACTTATTTATTCACTTCAATAGGGAGTCTATATAACGGCTCTATTAGGACCGTTGTTCGGTTACTATCTATTCTTCTCTAAGTTCGATCCTTGTAGCCGGGTCTACGTAGTACGCCGGCGCCCTTCGGAAGATCCTTTCGCAGTCGTCCCGCTATTCGATCTAGTCTCGTCGACTCTTTCCTTCGAACATATAGGGATTGCGCGGTTTTAGGATAAATAGTACTATTAATAGGCTAGGATAGCCCGAACTGGCCCTAAGTCTATCCGATACGGGTATACCTATAAGGATTTAGATCGCTGCCTCCGATTCTTTGAGTTTCTAGACCGCCTTAGTATGTTCTTCGCGGGCGATACTCAACTTTAGTAATTGCTAAGTCCTAGCCGCCTCGGCTTCTTCGGCTTCGAGCTAAATAGCTAACTCTTAGTCGGAGGGGGTATTAATTGATACCGAGTCCTATATAGTAGACCCGGAACGGGTAGTAGCCTTTAGTACTATTATAAAGATACTTCGTTGTACAATAAGAAGAAGCGATTCGTATATAAAAGGATAAGATATATAGGCTAAAGTATTGTAAGAGGGGGTGTATAGCGATATATAGAGTCCTCTTTCCTACCGCGTAGGAAAGTGCACAAACTAATTCTTACCCTTCCGAATAAAGGGGTACGAGTAGACTAATATACGCCTGCGCTGCCCCTACGCTCCTTATACGAGGCCGTCCGAGGTCCGAGGTAAATTCCTCTCGGAACCTCGATAGTCCGGCTATCCGTATAGATTACCTTATACAGGCCCGCAGCCTATATATAGAGGCGGTCAGGGTTATGCAGGCTTGTATAGGTTTAGGGGGAACCTAGCTATTACAATTATCTCCTCTCCCTAATAGAGCTGCCCCTAGCGACGTACGTAATACGTATGCATTCCGTATGTTAGTCGCTATAGTAGGAAATCCTAGTAGTTACGGGCATTCCGTATTCTACGTATAGTATAGAACGCGACGGTAATAACAAACATAGCTGTACGTAGTAATAACAAAGGCTAGCAAACATTCTATCGCCTAGCAACGCTAGTGTAATATAGAAGTGTTTTTCTCTCGCTCTCTGCTTGTCTCGTACGCTCTAGTTTTCTTAGTTCGCCCGTTTTTCTTCGCTCTCGCTTCGCGTTCGCCTCGTAGTACTAACGTACATACAACGTACACACATATATACTAACTCCTTTCGGTATAATGCTACCTAAGATCGCGGCGCGGTCGCCGGCCCGTCCGCCTCGCAGCGTCGTTACGAGCGCTACTAACGGTAGGGGGGTCTGCCTCCGGTGTATTACGTATATATAGAAGGGTAAGTGTACTACGCTACTCGTACGCTTGTCGTACGCTCTACTGCTAAGCTGTTTCACTAACGCTATCTAGTAGACGGAGAGGGGCTTTTGCCTATTGCCTGCGACGCCGCCCTAGCGCTAGGCCTAAAGAAGAAGTGCGCTCGCTGCGCTAAAGGCCGACACAAGTGTAAGCGGCTAACGGACCCGAATCTCGTCCGTTAAGCGTAGTACATACTTGTCTTACGCGCTCGCTACGCGAAGGCTACTATCCCCGGCCCTCGTACGGACTAACTAAGGCGTCGCTTTACTCGTCTAGGCGAGTCTATCGCCTAGAGCAAACGAGTGTTCGCGGCGAACAAGGGGAAGTCCGTAGGTATATATAACATACCTAGGAAAGGGGGCGTAGCCGCCGACGGCAGTGCCGCGCCTGCGGCTAGTAGCGTACTCGCCGTTATAGAGCTAACGGAGGTAGCGAAAGCTACCTATGCCCTATAGGGCATTTTTAAGCTATAGTATAAGGTAAGTCTTACTACCCTTGCTTGCCCTTGCCTTTTATCTACGCGTGCTTACGCGTCTCGCAGATAGCGCGTATAGCCGGCGCGTCTAGTATCGCCCTAGACGCGGCCGTAGCTACGGCCTTCCCCGAAAGGGGTAATTAGGAGCCGGATTAGTCCGGTAATAACTATAGTAGCGACGACGACGACGACAATAATGACTCCGCGCTCGCTAGTGTCTTCGGTACTAGTTCGGCTCCTAGCGTCGCGCCTGCGCCTACGCCTCTGCCTGCGCCTACGCCTCGGCCTGCTCCTATCGTCGCTCCGGCTGCGCGTAGTAGTCGGAAGCGTAGGAGGCAGTCGCCTCCGACGTCGCCTTCGGAGTCGTCCTTAACGTCGTTGGAGGGGACTCTATAGACGTCTGCGTCTCTCTTGCGCTGCGCGCGCGTACCTCTGTTTCTGCTTCTGTTTAGTGCGTTTTTTCTTCGATTACATATTTATCAATTAAAAGTTGTTTCGCTACTATAGAATCACGACGGGGTTCTTACTATATAAGGTATTACGACGGTAGTCTTACTATATAAGGTATTACGATAGATAACTTACTGAAGCACTATTCTGCTTACGTAGCTACTTACGTGCTTTTCTAGTGCGCTTCGGCTGCGCCTCGAACTCGTCGAGCGCGGTATATTCGCCTATATACTCTTTAGGTTCCTACTAATCAAATTCCTCGGGCTAGCTACGCTAGCGAACTAAGTACTGCCTTACGCCTTTCCTTAGGCGCGTCCCTAAGATTTTCTTAACCTCGTAGAGGCCTTCTTCGTCTGCGAGCGGTAAGCTGCCCTTATGCGCTTCTCCTACGCGACTCCGATAGGGCTTAAGGTATAAGATATAGAACATATTGTAGATTAGCGATCTAGCTAGGAGTACTAGGCGATACGCCTGCTTTCCGATAATATCGATAACCTTGAACGGTCTAGCGAACTTATCGGCGAACTTCTTAGTAGGTACCTTTAGCCGAAGGTTCTTAGTAGACAACAATACTATATCTCCGACGTTAAAGCTTATTAGAGTATACTTCTCGTCGAAGTACTTCTTCTACGCTTCGCTTGCGCGTCGCTAGCGTTCGGTTAGGGTCTCGTAGTTCCTTTTCAGCCGTTCTGTAGTATTAGCTACGGCCGGTACCTCCCTTTCCAAAAGCTCGCCCCGAGCGTCTCTCGTACGAGTCGCTAGCTCCGGGTTAAAACTATATAAGGCTTTAAACAGGGACATCTTCAAGATAGTATAGTTACTATTGTTATAGGCGAACTCGGCCTAAGTAAGCATACCTACCTAGTCGTCCTACTGCTCTAAGTAGTAGATGCGCAAGTAGGTCTCTACTACTTGATTTATCTATTCCGTTTGGCCGTTAGTTTAAGCGTAGAAGGCTATACTTAGCCTGCGTTTAACCTGCGCTTTATAATAGAAGTCGGTCTAGAACTACGACGTGAACACCGATCCGCGATCGCTTACTATACCCGCGGGTAAGCCAAAACGACGGACAATCTTATAGACGAGGATATTGACGAGGTCTACGCTAGTACACTTCTTGGTAGTAGGCACGAACGTAACTATCTTCGTGTACCTGTCGACGATTACAAGGATCGCATTATATACGCTATCGCCTCGCTTGCTAGGCGGAAGGTCCGTAATAAAGTCCTAGGTTAGTTCCTAGAACGGCCTCTTAGGTATCGGTAGCGTAGTCAGCTCGCCGTAGGGGCGATAGCGCCTCGCCTTTGCCTTCTAGTATAAGTCGCACTCTGCGACGTACTCGGACACCTCGGTAGACATACCTAGCTAGAAATACTTCCGACGGATCAAAGCGATCGTTTTGTCCTTACTAAAGTGCCTAGCTAATAGGTCGTCGTAGTGTATACGTATAATCTACGCTCTAAGTACGTAGTCCTTAGGTACGTACAGTGCCTCTCCGACCTATAGGTTCCTATTACGAGCCGTATACTTATCGTATATGCCTTTGTTGCTTATCGCCTACTCGTATACTACGCGGGCTTCCGGTTCGGACTAAACTAGGGCGCGTATATAACCGAGGATCAGGTCTAATACGTTAGCGTACGGATAGTTATCCTACGCAATCACTCTTACAATACGTATAGGCGACGTATAGCTCTACTATATATTACTAGTTTGTCGCTACTTAGGGAATTGAACCTGTCGCTGCTCCCGGTATATACGCTCGCAGGTTATACGGATACGAGCTACCTTCGGATAGTCTGCTTCTATCGTACGACCGTCCTACAACTACAGCTTCGTCTACAAGGTAGGTAGGAGGTTGGATACCTCTTGCGACTCTTGTACGTAGTTACTACGCCGCGACGGCGTATCCGCTAGATTCTTCTTGCCGGCTTAGTAGGTGATTGTAAAATCGAACGCCGTAAGGAATGTAGCCTATCTAGCCTGTCTACCTATAAGCTTCTTTACGCCTATGAACCTACGTAGGTTCGCGTAATCGACAAGTACCTTAACCGTATACTAAGCGCCTTCGTAGTATAGTCGCTATATCTTGAACGACTCTACTACTACTAGTAGCTCCGAGTCGTACGTCTTATAGTTATACTCGGCGGGTATTATCTTCCGAGAGTAGAAGGCAATAGGGTACTACTCTAAGCCAAAGAGCTAACTTAGTACGCCTGTAATTACAAACGCAGAAGCATCGCTTTCGATACGCAGCCGTAACGCCGGGTCGTAGTACCTTAATAGAGGTGCTTACTAGAACCGTAATTTGATCTCCTAGAACGTATACTCTTCGGCTACGCCCTAGTTAATAGGCCTAGGCTTCTTCCCTTTAACGGCTCCTTTGGACAGTACTATCAACGGAGCTACTACCCTCGAGTATTCGAAGATAAACCTACGATAGAAATTCGCGAAGCCTAGGAAGGATTACACTTCCGTTAAGGTAGTAGGTATTAGCTACGCCTTGATTGCGTCTACCCTACTAGGGTCTATAGCTACGCCGCTAGTAGTTACGACAAACCTAAGGTAGTCAACCTCCTTACGGAAGAACTTGCACTTCCTTAGTTGCGCGTAGAGTACGAAGCGCCTAAGCCTCTCAAGCACCGTACGTACGTCCTTTACGTACTGCTCGCGCGTCTTGCTATAGATAAGGATGTTATCTAGGTAGACGACGCAGATTATATCTACTAACCCGCCTAGGGCACGGTTGATATAAGCTTAGAAGGTTGCTAGGGCGTTAGTTAGGCTAAAGGGTATAACCTTGTACTAGAAGTGACCGTAGCGCGTACGAAACGCAGTCTTCTAGCGGTCGCTTGGCTTGATGCGGATGCGATAGTACGCGTCCGTAAGGTCGAGACAGGTAAACTATTCGGCTCCTATAAGCCTATCTAGCGTCTCGCCTATAAGGGGCAGAGGGTATCGATTCTTAACGGTAATATCGTTCAGACTACGATAGTCGATATATAGCCGCAGAGTTCCGTCCTTCTTAGGTACGAATAGTACTAGTGTACCTACTTCTAATAGGCTACCCTCGATCTAGTTATACTCTAGAGTACTTACGATATACTTGTAAAGGTAGTCCAGTTTAGTACCTAACTAATAGTACAATAGTCGGAAGGGCGGTACGGTACCGGGTCGTAGGTCAATCGTATACTCGTAGCCGTCTATAGGCTTGCTACGCTATTCTTCCGTAGGAAGCAATACGTCTTGGAAGTTACGATACTCCGCTAGGATGTCTAGTAGCGTAACGCCTACTTCTGTCTTACGTACTATAACAGCGTAGATATACGACGCTTTAGACATATTCTTATAGAACTCCGAGGCGTCTTAATACTACACTTTGAAGAACTCTCCTCCGTAGCGCTACTTATTAGTCGCGCTACTAACTATTACCTATTGGTTACGCCTCTATAGGCGGCCTAAGATCAAGTTCGGCTCTAGTGTATCGTAGGCGTAGAACAAGCCTCCCGACGTACGTTCCTTACCCGTAGAGTCTGCGAGTGTAATACGCAGGTAGTGCGTACTATAGTAGTAGCCTATCTGTCCTATAAAGGACGTAGCCGGGGGAAGGATAGCATTTTGACGACGCGCTAGGCTATACTATAGTATGGAACTGCGAGATACTACGTTAATATCGGCGGCGTCGTCCAAGATCATAGTCGCTACTACGCGCTTGTTATACGCGTCGACTGCTCCCTTAAGCGTACGGGTATAGTGTGCCTAGATAGGCAATAGGTCGTCGCCGTACTCGAGTTTAGTATCTAGAGGTCGCGACTCTTCTCCGATACCTTGCCTTTTTTTGGATTAGACTACGAGTCGGCTGCGGTTACCTTGCGGACCGTATTCGACTTCTTACGGTCGGTATAGTTAGGGCAGATAGAGTCGGAAGCGATATAGCCCTTCTTCTTATACGAGTAACACTTAAGGTTCTTATACCTAGGTACGGTAGAGCTAGAGGATACTTTGCTATTACCTCCGCTACGACTATTACGGCTCTTGCTACGGTCGCTACGGTCGTTACGACGCTTAGGTGCGTTACTCTCGGTACGCTTGCGTTTGCCCTACGCGCTATTATCGCGGCGGCCGTAATGATCGTCCTTCTAACGGACGGAAAGAGAAAGGTCGGCCTGCTCTAGGCGACGAGCCAAGGCGACAAGGTCGGCACGCTTGGTAGGGATCTTATAACCCTTAACGATATCCTTGCGAAGCGACGGCTTCAACTTAGCGAGGAGGTAGCGAGTTAGCTGCGCTTCGGTATAGTTACCGAGTTAGGCTTCTAAGTAGCCAAGCTAACCGGCGAAGTAGCGTACCCCCTACTCGGGGCCCTGCTTAGCCTTGTCGTAGTCGATTATTACCCCGATTAGGCGATTCGACTAGTTACCGACAACGTTGTATAACTACTCCTTAAAGTTACTCTAAGTGTAACCGTTAGGGGGTTTGCTATTGTCGTACTTATTATACTACGTCTCCTACGCTTCGCCTACGAGCTATATGATTCCGTATAGTACCTTGTCTATATCGGTACGATACTCTCGCGGGCTATTAAGAAAGATGATCTCTAAGCTGCGGATAAACTCGCGATACTCTTTATCGGTTTCTCCTTTGAAAGCCTTCGGTTTACGAACCTTAGGGCTACGGGTAGAATACGAGTCGCGGGCGACTCGTAGGTCGCTCGTACGAACTACGTCGTCCTCCTCGGAGTCAGACGGCTGTTCTAGTACGACTAATACGGATAGTGCCCGTATCGATAGGGTACGGCTCATTTGGGAGTACTGTCGTAGTAGCCGCTAATACTCCGCCTCGGCGGCCTAAAGAGCCATTTCCTCGCGTAGCCTATTATTAGCCTGCTCGAGTTCTATAAGTCTCGCCTACGCCTCGGGTACGAGTCTAAGCTAGGTAGAGGGAGTCTCTCGTAGAGGGACTACCTCTCCTAGTTAGTAAGGTTGCGCCTAAGGCTACGCTTCCTACTAGGGGTAGCCTTCGGTCTCTATAGAGGCTAACGCTTCTCCCTAAGGAGGTTCGTCGTCTACTACTTCGCCCGTAACGCGGCCTACCTACGTAGCGGGTACGGGTATATTGCGAGTTAGTCGTAGAGCTATTGGATTGGATAGACCTCTATAGATTACTACCCTTTAGAAAGGTTGAAGAATTAGAAATATAAGAGGGGGTATATAGCGATGTATAGAGTCCTCTTTCCTACCGCGTAGGAAAGTGTAACAGCTAGGTTTCCCCTGAACCTATACAACCCTATATAACCCTAACCGCCTGTATGCATAGCCGCAGGCCTGTATAAGCTGACCTACCCGGATAGCCGGAGCAGCGAGGTTCCGAGAGGAATTTACCTCGGACCTCGGACGGCCTCGTATATAGTACGCAGGCGCAGCGTAGGCGTATATCAGTCTACTCGCACCCCTTTATTAGGAAGGGTAAGAATTAGTTTGTACACTTTCCTACGCGGTAGGAAAGAGGACTCTATACATCGCTATACACCCCCTCTTACATTTCTAATTCTTCTACCTTTCTAAAGGGTAGTAATCTATAGAGGTCCAATCCAATAGCTCTACGACCAACTCGCAACGTACCCGCTACGTAGGTAGGCCGTATTATAGGCGAAGCAGAGGACGACGAACCTCCTTAGGGAGAAGCGTTAGTCTCTACGGAAACCTAAGGCCGTACCTAACCGCAGGCGGCAATACAACCTCCGGCGCAACCTTACTAACTAGGAGAGGAAGTCCCTCTACGAGAGACTCCCTCTGCCTAGCTTAGACTCGTACCCGAGGCGTAGGCGAGACTTATAGAACTCGAGCAGGCTAATAACAGGCTACGCGAGGAAATAGCTCTTTAGGCCGCCGAGGCGGAGTATTAGCGGCTACTGCGACAGTACTCCTAAATGAGCCGCACCCTATCGATACGGGCACCATCCGTATCAGTCGTACTAGAATAGCCGTCTGACTCCGAGGAGGACGACGTAGTTCGTACGAGCGACCTACGAGTCGCCCGCGACTCGTATTCTACCCGTAGCCCTAAGGTTCGTAAACCGAAGGCTTTTAAGGGAGAAACCGACAAAGAATGTCGCGAGTTTATCCGCAGCTTAGAGATCATCTTTCTTAACAGCCCGCGAGAGTATCGCACCGATATAGATAAGGTACTATACGGAATTATGTAGCTCGCAGGCGAAGCGCAGGAGACGTAGTATAATAAGCACGATAATAGCAAGCCCCCTAACGGTTATACTTAGAGTGACTTTAAGGAGTAGTTATATAACGTTGTCGGTAACTAGTCGAATCGCCTAATCGGGGTAATGATCGACTACGACAAGGCTAAGCAGGGCCCCGAGTAGGGGGTACGCTACTTCGCCGGTTAGCTTAGCTACTTAGAAGCCTAACTCGGTAACTATACCGAAGCGCAGCTAACTCGCTACCTCCTTACTAAGTTGAAGCCGTCGCTTCGTAAGGACATCGTCAAGGGTTATAAAATACCTACTAAGCGTACCGACCTTGTCGCCCTAGCTCGTCGCCTAGAGCAGGCCGACCTTTCCCTTTCCGTCCGTTAGAAGGACGATTATTACGGCCGTCGCGATAATAGCGCGTAGGGCAAACGCAAGCGTACCGAGAGCGACGTACCCAAGCGTCGTAACGACCGTAGCGACCGCAGCAAGAGCCGCAATAGTCGTAGCGGAGGTAATAGCAAAGCATCCTCTAGCTCTACCGTACCTAGGTATAAGAACCTTAAGTGTTACTCGTACAAGAAGAAGGGTTATATCGCTTCTAACTCTATTTGCCCTAACTACGCGGACCGTAAGAAGTCTTCGAATGCGGTCCGCAAGGTAACCGCAGCCGACTCGCAGTCTGATCCAAAAAAAGGCAAGGTATCGGAGAAAAGTCGCGACCTCTAGATACTGAACTCGAGTACGGCGACGACCTATTGCCTATCTAGGCACACTATACCCGTACGCTTAACGGAGTAGTCGACGCGTATAATAAGCGCGTAGTAGCGACTATAATCTTGGACGACGCCGCCGATATTAACGTAGTGTCTCGTAGCTTTATACTGCAGTATAGCTTGGCCCGTCGTTAAAATGCTATCCTTCCCCTAGCAACGTCCTTTATAGGGCAAATAGGCTACTACTATAGTGCGCACTACCTGCGTATTACACTCGCAGACTCTACGGGCAAGGAACGTACGTCGGGAGGCTTGTTCTACGCCTACGATACACTAGAGCCGAACCTGATCTTAGGCCGCCTATAGAGGCGTAACCAATAGGTAATAGTTAGTAGCGCGACTAATAAGTAGCGCTACGGAGGAGAGTTCTTCAAAGTGTAGTATTAAGACGCCTCGGAGTTCTATAAGAACATGTCTAAAGCGTCGTATGTCTACGCTATTATAGTACGTAAGACAGAAGCAGGCGTTACGCTACTAGACATCCTAGCGGAGTATCGTAACTTCTAAGACGTATTGCTTCCTACGGAAGAATAGCGTAGCAAGCCTGTAGACGGCTACGAGTATGCGATTAACCTGCGACCCGGTACCGTGCCGCCCTTCCGACTATTGTACTATCAGTTAGGCACTAAGCTAGACTACCTTTATAAATATATCGTAAGTACTCTAGAGTATAACTAGATCGAGGGTAGCCTATTAGAAGCAGGTACACTAGTACTGTTCGTACCTAAGAAGGACGGAACTCTACGGCTGTATATCGACTATCGTAGTCTGAACGATATCACCGTTAAGAATCGACACCCTCTGCCCCTTATAGGCGAGACGCTAGACAGGCTTATAGGAGCCGAATAGTTTACCTGTCTCGACCTTGCGGACGCGTACCATCGTATCCGTATCAAGCTAAGCGACCGCTAGAAGACTGCGTTTCGTACGCGCTACGGTCACTTCTAGTACAAGGTTATACCCTTTAGCCTAACCAACGCCCTAGCAACCTTCTAAGCTTACATCAACCGTACCCTAGGCGGGTTAGTAGATATAATATACGTCGTGTACTTGGATAACATCCTTATCTACAGCAAGAACCGCGAGCAATATATAAAGGACGTACGCACAGTGCTTAAGAGGCTTAGGCGCTTCGTACTCTACGCGTAACTAAGGAAGTGCAAGTTCTTCCGCAAGGAGGTTGACTACCTTGGGTTTGTCGTAACTACTAGCGGCGTAGCTATAGACCCTAGTAGGGTAGACGCAATCAAGGCGTAGCTAATACCTACTACCTTGACGGAGGTACAATCCTTCCTAGGCTTCGCGAATTTCTATCGTAGGTTTATCTTCGAATACTCGAGGGTAGTAGCTCCGTTAATAGTACTATCCAAAGGAGCCGTTAAAGGGAAGAAGCCTAGGCCTATTAACTAGGGCGCAGCCGAAGAGTATGCGTTCTAGGAGATCAAATTGCGGTTCTAGTAAGTACCTCTGTTAAGGCACTACGACCCGGCGTTACGGCTGCGTATCGAAAGCGATGCTTCTACGTTTGCAATTGTAGGCGTACTAAGTTAGCTCTTTAGCTTAGAGTAGTACCCTATTGCCTTCTACTCTCGGAAGATAATACCCGCCGAGTATAACTATAAGACGTACGACTCGGAGCTGCTAGTAGTAGTAGAGTCGTTCAAGATATAGCGACTATACTACGAAGGCGCTTAGCATACGGTTAAAGTGCTTATCGACTACGCGAACCTACGTAGGTTTATAGGCGTAAAGAAGCTTATAGGCAGACAGGCTAGATAGGCTACATTCCTTACGGCGTTCGATTTCACAATCACCTACTAAGCCGGCAAGAAGAATCCAGCGGACGCGCCGTCGCGGCGCAGTA
Organism: Sphaerulina populicola P02.02b; assembly: GCA_000291705.1. NCBI lineage: Eukaryota > Fungi > Ascomycota > Dothideomycetes > Mycosphaerellales > Mycosphaerellaceae > Sphaerulina > Sphaerulina populicola. The sequence goes on from JH792534.1 coordinate 19,116, forward strand.
ACTACGTACAAGAGTCGTAAGAGGTGTCCAACCTCCTGCCTACCTTGCAGACGAAGCTACAGTTGTAGGACGGTCGTACGATAGAAGCAGACTATCCGAAGGTAGCTCGCATCCGTATAACCTGCGAGCGTATATACCGTAACTTCCCTAAGTAGCGATAGGTTCAATTCCCTAAGCAGCGACAAACTAGCAATACGTAGTAGAGCTATACGTCGCCTATGCGTATTACAAGAGTGATTGCGTAGGATAACTATCTATACGCCAACGTATCAGACCTGATCCTCGGTTATATACGCGCCCTAGTTCAGTCCGAACCGGAAGCCCGCGTAGTGTACGAGTAGGCGATAAGCAACCAAGGTATATACGATAAGTATACGGCTCGTAATAGGAACCTGTAGGTCGGAGAGGTACTATACGTGCCTAAGGACTACGCACTTAGAGCGCAGATTATACGTATGCACTACGACGACCTATTAGCTAGGCACTTTGGTAAGGACAAAACGATCGCTTTAATCCGTCGGAAGTATTTCTAGCTAGGCATGTCTACCGAGGTGTCCGAGTACGTCGCAGAGTACGACTTATACTAGAAGGCAAAGGCGAGGCGCTATCGCCCCTACGGCGAGCTGACTGCGCTACCGATGCCTAAGAGGCCGTTCTAGGAACTGACCTAGGACTTTATTACGGACCTTCCGCCTAGCAAGCGAGGCGATAGCGTGTACGATGCGATCCTAGTGATCGTCGACAGGTACACGAAGATAGTTACGTTCGTGCCTACTACCAAGAAGTGTACTAGCGTGGATCTCGTCGATATCCTCGTCTATAAGATTGTCCGTCGTTTTGGCTTACCCGCGGGTATAGTAAGCGATCGCGGATCGGTGTTTACGTCGCAGTTCTAGGCCGACTTCTGTTATAAAGCGTAGGTTAAACGCAGGCTGAGCACAGCCTTCTACGCTCAAACTAACGGCTAAACGGAACGGATGAATTAAGTAGTAGAGACCTACTTGCGTATCTACTGCTTAGAGCAGTAGGACGACTAGGCAGGTATGCTTACTTAGGCCGAGTTCGCCTGTAATAATAGTAACTATACTATCTTAAAGATGTCCCCGTTCAAAGCCTTATATAGCTTTAACCCGGAGCTAGCGACTCGTACGAGAGACGCTCGGGGCGAGCTTTTAGAAAGGGAGGTACCGGCCGTAGCTAATACTACAGAACGGCTAAAAAGGAACTACGAGACCCTGACCGAACGCTAGCGACGCGCAAACGAAGCGTAGAAGAAGTACTTCGACGAGAAGCATACTCTAATAAGCTTCAACGTCGGAGATATAGTATTATTGTCTACTAAGAACCTTCGGCTAAAGGTACCTACTAAGAAGTTCGCTAATAAGTTCGCTAGACCGTTCAAGGTTATCGACGTTGTCGGTAAGCAGGCGTATCGCCTAGTACTCCTAGCTAGATCGCTAATCTACAATATATTCTATATCTTATACCTTGAGCCCTATCGGAGTCGCGTAGGAGAAGCGCATAAGGGCAGCTTGCCGCTCGCAGACGAAGAGGGCCTCTACGAGGTAGAGAAGATCCTAGGGACACGCCTAAGGAAAGGCGTAAGGCAGTACTTGGTTCGCTAGCGTAGCTGGCCCGAGGAATTTGACTAGTAGGAACCTAAAGAGCATATAGGCGAATGTGCCGCGCTCGACGAGTTCGAGGCGCAGCCGAAGCGTACTAGAAAAGCACGTAAGTAGCTACGTAAGCAGAATAGTGCTTTAGCAAGTTATCTATCGTAATACCTTATACAGTAGGGCTTCTACCGTAATACCTTATACAGTAAGAACCCCGTCGTAATTCTATAGTAGCGAAACAACTTTGATTAATAAATATGTAATCGAGCAAAACGTACCAAAGCAGAAAATAGAACACGCGCGCGCAAGGCGCAAGAGAAACGCACCCGCCTATAGAGTCCCCGACTCTAGGGACGACAACGGCGAGGTCTCTTTCCTCCTACGTTTCCGACTACTACTCGCAGCCGGGGCAACAGCAGGCGTAGGCATAGGCGTAGGCGTAGCAGCCGGAACCGGATTAGTACCGAAGACACTAGCGAGCGCGGTATCGTCTTCGTCGTCGTCGTCGTCGCCGTCGTCGCTATTGTAGTCCTTACCGGACTGATCCGGCTCCTAATTACCCCGTTTAGGGAAGGCCGTAGCTACGGACGCGTCTAGGGCAGCCCTAGACGCGCCGGCTATACGAGCTATCTGCGAGACGCGTAAGCACGCGTAGGTAGAAAGCAAGGGTAAGGGTAAGGAGACTTACTTCGTACTACAGCTCAAAGATGCCCTATAGGGCACTAGTAGCCTTCGCTACCTCTAACAGCCCCGTAGCGGCGAGTACGCTACTAGCCGTAGGCGCGGTACTGCTCTCTACGCCCCCTTTCTTAGGTATGTTATATATACCTACGGACTTCCCCTTGTTCGAAGCGAACACTCGTTCACTCTAGGCGATAGCTTTACCTAGCCGAGTAAGGCGACGCCTTAGTTGATCCGCGCGAGGGCTAGGAATAGTAGCCCTCGTATAGGCGGCGCGCAAGGAGAGTAGGTACTAAGCTTGACGGATCAAATTAGGGTCCGTCAGACGCTCGTACTTGTGCCGACCCTTAGCGCAGCGAGCATACTTCTTCTTTAGGCCTAGCGCTAGGGCGGCGTTATAGGCTAGGGTAAGAACCCCCGATCCCTTAGCTAGCGAGAAGTTAGACAGCTGAGCGCATAACAAGCGTACGGGTAGTATAGTACAACTTACTCTTCTATATATACGTAATGTACCGGAGGCAGTATACCCCCCTACCGTTATCGGCGCCGCCGGAGGCGACGTCGCGAGGCGGACGGGCGATCGCTATCCGAGCCGCGGTCTTAGGTAGCATTATACCGAAAAGGGAGTTAGTACGTATATGTATACGTATAGTATACGTTCGTGCTGCGAGGCGAGAGCGAAGCGGAAAACAGGCGAAGTAAGAAAACTAGAGTATAGGAGACGAGCAGTAGGCGAGAGAGAAACACTTCTATATTATACTAGCGTTGCTAGGTAATAGAATGTTTGCTAGCCTTGTTTGTTACTGTATACAGCTATGTTTGTTGTTACCGTCGCGTTCTATACTATACGTAGAATGTAGAATACGGAATGCCCGTAACCCCTAGGATTTCCTACTATAGCGACTGACCTGCGGAATGCATACGTATTACGTACGTCGCTAGGGGCAGCTCTATTAGGGAGAGGAGATAATTGTAATAGCTAGGTTTCCCCTGAACCTGTACAACCCTACATAACCCTAACCGCCTGTATACATAGCCGCAGGCCTGCATAAGCTGACCTACCCGGATAGCCGGAGT
>JH792534.1:27595-43951 GCA_000291705.1 Sphaerulina populicola P02.02b
GGAAGGAGTTAAAGACTATAGCTGGATATAAGCTAACCTTAGCCTTTCTTAAAGCAATAGAACTATTCTATCTAGGGTAGTACTTACTTAGGAGGGGACTAATAATAGAATAAATGACTAACTTATAACTAGAGGATCTAGACAAGGAGCTCAAGAGCTAGGAGATGTTCTTCTAGTTTAAGGACTCTACTAACTTCAAGTCTAAAGTAGGTAGGTCTATAGCTATAGTAACTACATTATTATTATTACTATCCCTAAGAGAGAAGCTACTCTATCCCTGTTTAGGGAAGTACTAGTACAATAAGTGTTTCTATCTTAACCCTAACTTCCCTAGACTATTAATATAGAAGCTAAAGAGAGAAACTAAAGAGATGATTGAGAAGAAGCTTAAGTTAGATAAGAGATTCAAAGACAATATAGAAAAATCAATTACCCGCTAGAAGTCTACTTAGTCATCAACTTCTACTTCTATACTATCAACTAATGAGTCTGAATCATTAACCTTAGACAAGCTAACTAGGTTAGTAGTAGTATCAGTAATAGGAGGGTTCTCTACCTACCTATACCTATTAGTTGCTAGCCTTAGGCAAGACAATATAAACTATATAGTTATGCTTAATAGTAGAGCTAATGTCTATGTTATTAACGAATCTATAAGGTATAGAATCATCAAATCACGCCCTGCTACTATAAAAGGATGAGATATGTAGGCTAAAGTATCTAGTAGAAGAATACTACTCGAATCGCTTAGGAGAAGAACCTATAGGGTGCTCTCCCCTTGTATCTATATAGGATAGCCGATCGGAGGGCGTTTTGGGCCCCTCCGATCCAATTTGGAATATCTCGGTCCCTTACCCGGGTCCGAGGGCTCGGTCCAGCCTTGCTTAGGCGGTATATAACTCTTATGAACCTTCTTAAGTCGTATTAGGCTTATCTAGGCTTTCTTGAGTTAGTATAGTCCTTATCGGGCTATTATAGGCTATATCGGCCTATCTATCGGTTTTCTATATATATGTTCGGTATAAGTCCTAATATTGCCCCCCCTTTTTAGGGCTCGTCCTCGAGTTCCTTTAACCCCTAAAGGGTTTCTTTGTTTAGAGTTTTATACCTAAAAGCAGCCTTACTAAGTGAATGAACTATAGAATGCGATAGATCGTTTTCGGCTATCTAAGAACTTTCCGTTGTTTGCTAGAGTAAGGTTCCCTACGCTGCCTAGATAAGCGCGTTTTTTCTCTGTTTCTACTATCACTTTTACTCTAATATTCTATACTACAATTCTTTGTAAGTGATCTACTTTTGCTACTAGTATAACTAGTAGTTCTACCTAGGGTAACCGGGGCTAATCGGGCTATTATAGGGTATAATCGACTAATACGGCTTATAGTAGCTTGTTTCAACCCTACTATCGCATTTTTCTACCGATCTATATTATAGCGACCGATTACGTTACGACTTGCAACCCCTATATTAATTGTGTCTCGAACCTTATAGTATCGACTAATAAAGCGGCCGTTAGCACTCTTACTACTCTTTGCTAGTTCCCGCCCGGCCTAGATACTATAGGTAATATAGAGTTGGAGAGGCTTACGCGTACCTTGGACAAGAAGGGGCCCGTAGAGTACTATCGGTACACGTTCCGAACTAGTTACTACTACTAGGTACTGTCGGCCTATATTGGCCCGTTTTGGCCCGAGTTAGTCTAACTTGCTCTTAGATCCCGAAGAAGTTCGACGCTCTAGTAAAGTTTATTAACGACAAGCGTATAGCTATATCCGACGACTATTTGACCGTAGCTAAGAAGCTTATTAAAGCCAAATCTGCCGTAGCCGCCGCTAGGAACTTGTACAAGTTAGTTAAGAAGTGAGTTTCCTCTAATCGGCCCTAATCGGCCCTAGTCGGCCTATTCTAGCTATATACTAATCGTTCTAGGTCGTTTCCCTCGTTCTAGGGGGTTAACAACCTATATATACACCTAGGCGGCTCGGATATAGATAAGTCTAGCCCTTTCGTTGATTCTGTCGTAGCGCGTTACCGCGAGGAGATTGAAGCTAAGGCTCGAGGAGACCTAGTTCGTACTACCCCGTTTTGGCCTAAAACGGCCTATACTAATCGTTTCTAGTCTACTCCTCAAAAGAAGTCCAAGAAAGTGGCCTCTATATACGTAGATTCTAACTAGGTCGCTCCGGTTTCCCCCTTAGCGGACGCAAATACTCTTATTAGAGAGCTATACCGCTATATCGATCGTATTAATAGAGAGATAGTAAGTTTTTTACTCTAGTTAGTCCTATTTGGTCCTTTCTGACTCGTTCTAGGGCAAGCCTAAGCATACCGCTTCCCCTCTTCGGAAGTCACTTAAGGCTCTTCGTCTTCCTAAGGTAACTGCCGCTATACGTAACTATAGTAGGCGCGAAGATGACTCTAATGTAGATTCTGTAGAAGAGACTGAGTTAGGCTCACTAAGTAGTTGAGTGCGCCTGTCTAGGTCGGTTTGGCCCGTTATAGGCCGGTTTGGGTTATTATAGCGTATAAGGAAGATACCCGGTCTGCTTTGCGTAGTTATATTACGAAATGAATTTAATTGTCTTATTCTACTAACTCCCGTAACTAAATGTATACTAAAGTCTTATTTTCTACCGTTCTTCCTACCCTTATTCCGTTTCGAGGAACTTTAGGTTAATATAGGCAATTCCTGCCCCTTTGCCTCCCTGTTTATACGGAGTTGGTATATCCTTATTACTTCCGGGCTAATGTTGCTTACCGGCTCCTATAAGTCGTCCTTATCCCCGTATCCCTTCTAGGATACTAAGTAGGCCTAGCGTCCCTACTTGTCTACTATCTACCCCTTGATCTTCTCGACTTCGAAGACTTCCGGGTCGTCGATTCTAAAGGATTTCGGGTCATTCTAGGCCCTCTCGGTGAGTTCTGCCTTAACGTGGTCCTCTAGTATACTTACGTAGAAGGTTAGGTGTATTTTCAGGTGTTCCGGCAGCTCTAACGTATAAGCTGCCTTGTTTACGATACGGATGATTAGGAATAGCCCGATATACTTATAATCGAGCTTCTTCGAGTCCCTTACCGTAGAAAGGTTCTTTGTAGACAGGTAAACTATATCCCCTACTACGTATTCCTTAGGTTTCCTACCCTCGTTGTAGTACTTAGCCTAGTTTACCTTCGCCTTTACTAGCCTTTCCCTTAGCGTCTTCTACAGACCGATCATTTTGTCTACTAGCTGCTCCGCTCTCGGAGCATTCCCCCCTTCTTAGGCTATATCGGGCCATCTTGCCCGTATAGGGTCTCTTATATTGTATACTTAAAAGGGAGTTGTGCCTATCGTCGTATACTAGCTATCGTTGTATACGAATTCGGCGATATTGATTAATCTCGCCTAGTCGTCCTGCTCGTAGTTGCAGTATACGCGGAGGTACTACTCTATTGTCTAGTTCTATCGTTCCGTTTGCCCGTCTGTCTAAGGGTAGAATACTATACTTAGTCCCCGTCTTACCCCTAGGTAGTAGTAGAATATGCTCTAGAACTTCGAAGTAAACAAGCTTCCCCGGTCTGTTACTATAGACACCGGAATTCCGTATAGTCGGAACACGTCTCGTAGGAAGAGGTCTGCTAGCCCTTCTGCCGTTATATCCTTCCGATATAGGGCATAATAGGCTATTTTGGAGTATCGGTCTATAATTACGCAGATACTATCGTAGGTGTGCCCTATAAAGGTTAACGGCGGGAGGTCTATAACAAAGTCTATAGTTAGGTCTTCCTATAGTGCCTTAGATACGTCTTCTACTACCAATACTCTATATAGCTTGTACCGTCTCGGTTTGATACGGGCGCAAGTGTAGTAGCTACGTATATAGTCCTTAACGTACCCCCTAATCTTAGGCTACTAGAACCTGCGGAGTACTAGTTCTATCGTACGCTAGAACCCGAAGTACCCTACTATAGGGTCGTCGTAGCACTCTCGGAGGATTTCTATATGTAATAGTCCTTCTAGGACGAAAATCCTTCTATCCTGTTTCTATACTCCGTCTTTATAGACCTATCGAGTGGTCTAGGGTAGAGTTAGGGTCGATGCCTTTGCTACTGCGACCTTTCTCGCCGTCTCGTCGGCTTCCGTACCGTCCCGGATGCTTTCTATCAAAGTCACGTTAGCTAGGGCCGCTACGTCGTATCGATAAGCCGAGGACGTGTCGTCCGATTCTCTAACGGCTATTATAGCCCGTACCGGGGCGTTCTAGCCTAATTCGCCTCGCCCTAGATCGATTTAGCTCTATAAGGCCTTTAATGTAATAGACGAGTCGGCTTCGTTAACCTACCTCCCCGAGTAGTCTACGTCTATATAGTCTAGGCGCCTGCTTACTCCGTCTACTGCGCCGTTAAGCGTTCCTACCCTATAGACTACTCTGAAGTCGAAGGTTGCAAGGTATTCGGCCTATCTTACCTATCTTCGTATAAGGGTCTTAGTAGATATAAACTACTAGAGGTTGTAGTAATCGGTTATTACCTCTATCTAGTATTGCGTACCTTCTAGATACTATCTCTATGCTTTGAAACACTCTACTATAGCTAGGAGTTCCCTATTATAGGTATCGTAGTTCCGTTCCGAGGCGATTATCTTCCTTAAGAAGAAAGCTACCGGGAACTATTGTATCTTTCCTTGAAAGTCATACTGTTACATTATAACGCCCGAGATAGCGTACCCTAACGCGTCGGTTTCTACCCTTATAGCCCGAGTCGGGTTAAAGTACTTTAGGATAGGGGCGGAGTAGAAGGATTGTTTCAGTTCCTTAAAGGCGTATTTAGTATCTAGCGGTAGGGCGATTTTTACAGATTCCTTATTCCTCTGCTTCTGCCCTCCCTTCGCTATATTACCCTTTCTTTCCGTTAAGCGGTTCAATAGTGCGGCAATACGGGAGAAGTGTTTAATAAACCTTCGATAGTAGTTAGCAAACCTAATAAAGATGCGGATCTCCCTTACCGACGCCGGTTCCGGCTAGTCTCGGACCGTTTCGACCCGTTCTAGTTCTATCTCGACCCCTCTTAGGCTAACTAGGTATCCTAGGAACCCGACTTAGTCTCTATAGAAGTCGTATTTAGTTATCTTAGCGTACAACTTCGCCTTCTACAGCCTCTCGAGTACTGTCGATACGTCTCGGATGTAGTCGGCCTTATTCTAGGAGAAAATAAGGATATTATTAAGGTATACGATACAGATAATATCGATTAGGTCCTTTAGTACCTCGTTTATATACCCTTGGAACGTTCTAGGGGCGTTCGTTAACCCGAAGGGGACTATAGTATATTCAAAGTGACTATATCTAGTCCGGAAGGCTGTCTTCTATTCGTCGCCCTCCTTAATTCGGAGTCGGTAGTAGGCGTCCCTTATATCGAGCTTAGTAAATACCTTCGTACCGGACAATTAGTCTAAGGACTCTTAGATTAGAGGCAGTAGGTAGCGGTTCTTAACTATTACGGCGTTCAGCCCTCTATAGTTAACGCAGAGTCTTAGGGTTCTATCCTTTTTCTTCGCAAACAGGATACCTACCCCCGCGGGGGATCGAGATAGTCTAATCCAGCCCCTTTCGGAGTACTCCTTAATGTACTTCCTTAAAACCTCTAGTTCTAACTCGGAAAGGTTATAGAGCGGCCCCTAGGGTAGCGTTTTGCCTTCCTCTAGGTCTATCGCTAGCTCAAACGGGCTATAATCGGCTAAGATAGACGCGTCCTCGCTTAAGAATACTAATGCGTATTCTCGGTACACTTCGGGGAGTCCTTCTAGGTCTCTATCCTCTCCGTTAATCAAGGAGAGGGATATTATATATAGGACCGTACTTGGATTAGAAAGCTCGTTCTTTATCTAATCCGGGCCGATAAGGGCTATTTTGGACTATCGGTATCTATTTCGCTTTCTCTAAGCAATTGTCTTAGCTAGAAAGTCAACGTTAGGGTTCTATTGTTCTAACTACAGTATACCGAGGATTATTTAGAAACTATAGATTCTTCCTACGGCTACTTTGGCTAGTCCGCCCCGTTTCGACCTATTACTAGCCGTTACTTCAAATAGGACTTTTGCCTAACCCGAAACTAATAGGGATTAGCCGTTTAAGGTTTTATATCGAGTAGTGTCTTCTCGATTTAGTTTATAGCCTATTTCCTTTACTACTACGCTATTAAGGAAGTTCATTTAGGCGCTATAGTCGATTAAGGCTCGGACGTTCCGAGGTCCTATCGGCCCTTCTAGCCGAACCTCGACTTTGATTAGCTTATATAGTCCGATAACCCTAGACTTGCGTCCGTATAGTTCTGTATTGCGCCGCTACTCCTCTAAGTAAGTTACTTATCCCGCTACTCGGAGTACTAAGGGGCGGGATTAGCTTTTAGGGACCCTTTATTGTCCCCGCCCGCCTTCTTGGGGCATTCCGGCCTCTTATAGCCTATTTCGCCGTATTCGTAGTATTTCGGTAGTAGTCTAGTCTCGCCCGTCCTTAGTCGCCCCGTAGTAGACGACTAACTCGGTTTGGAGTAGCTCTAGGATCGTTTCGCCTAATTAGCCGATTCGTTCGCGGCCGTATCTGACCGTCCTCGTTTGTTATCCCGTTTGTCTCTACTACGGGTATCCCGTTCCGCTAGGATTGCCCTCTAGTATATATTAGCGGCCTCCTCTAGGGCGGTAACGGTAGAGAACGTAGTAAGGTTGACGTTAAGGCGGTGTTTGATTCGTCTATCTAGGGCACTTTTGAATTCTATAACTTTGGTTCGTTTATTATCGGTACCTAGCTCGTCCTAGTGTTCCTTTAGGTCCGTAAGCAGCTCGGTCGGGGTTCTAAAGTTCTATTCGATCGTTTTGATTACGTCGTAGGCGATTTGCCTTCGTTCCTAGGGGGTACCTATCGTATTAAGTATATATTCCTTAAAGTCGGACTATAACGGGGCGGTATACACCGGTTAAGACCGAAGGGAGTCTATATAACGGCTCTATTAGGACCGTTATTCGGTCGCTATCTATTCTTCCCTAAGTTCGATCCTCGTAGCCGGGTCTGCGTAGTACGCCGGCGCCCTTCGGAAGATCCTTTCGCAGTCGTCCCGCTATTCGATCTAGTCTTGTCGACTCTTTCCTTCGAATATATAGGGATTGCGCGGTTTTAGGATAAATAGTACTATTGATAGGCTAGGATAGCCCGAACCGGCCCTAAGTCTATCCGATACGGGTATATCCGTAAGGATTTGGATCGCTACCTCCGATTCTTTGAGTTTCTAGACCGCCTTAGTATATTCTTCGCGGGCGATACTCAATTTTAGCAATTGCTAAGTCCTAGCCGCCTCGGCTTCTTCGGCTTCGAGCTGAATAGCTAACTCTTAGTTAGAGGGGGTATTAATTAATACCGAGTCCTATATAGTAGACCCGGAACGGGTAGTAGCCTTTAGTACTATTATAAAGATACTTCGTTATACAATAAGAAGAAGCGATTCGTATATAAAAGGATAAGATATATAGGCTAAAGTATCTAGTAGAAGAATACTACTCGAATCGCTTAGGAGAAGAACCTATAGGGTACTCTCCCCTTGTATCTATATAGGATAGCCGATCGGAGGGCGTTTTAGGCCCCTCCGATCCAATTTAGAATATCTCGGTCCCTTGCCCGGGTCCGAGGGCTCGGTCCAGCCTTGCTTAGGCGGTATATAACTCTTATGAACCTTCTTGAGTCGTATTGGGCTCATCTAGGCTTTCTTGAGTTAGTATGGTCCTTATCGGGCCATTATAGGCCATATCGGCCTATCTGTCGGTTTTCTATATATGTGTTCGGTATGAGTCCTAACAGCTACTAAGGATGACTAGTTGATTTCTAGAAACTATATCTATCAACCTAAGGTAGTAGTAGAAGCTATTGTCTACCTGTCTATAAAGAATGATAATTACAACCTTAACCTCTACCTAGCTAATGCCCGCTTTATCCCCGAGTTCTTTACTAGTCTTGTCTTACTATAGAAGTTGAATAAGATTGACCTCTACTATAATACTTTTGATTACCCTAATGAACTTATCTCTAGAGGTAAGGATAGTTAGAAATCATACTTTTGCAAGCTATTTCTATATAAAATAGGTTACTGGATTGTGGAATATCTTCCCTAACCCCTATTATTATTAGTAGTAGTTGCTATAGTAGTAGCTGTCTTATCTTCTAAACCTAGGAAACCTTTGGAAGCTATACCTAACCAATAGTATAGACTACTAGGCTACCTATCTATTAAAGCTATTAAGGAACTTCCTTCTCAAACTAATAGAACAATAGTCTTATTAAGTAATGAACCAATTATTAATAGTGTTACTTGTAAGAACTATCTACTCTTAAAGTCTACTAATCAGGTCTCTAGGAGACAAGATACTTATAGGGAAGTATTATTATTAGCTAAGTAGGCACTATTGGCTATTTGCTTATAGGATCTTATTGAACTATCCCCTTCTATGCCTATATAGTTAGGTGTATACAAGTTCTATAGCTATCTTTTCTTTGATAACGAGTTATACTATATAGGCTATTCTATACCTGTAAGAGGGGGTGTGTAGCGATGTATAGAGTCCTCTTTCCTACCGCGTAGGAAAGTGTACAAACTAATTCTTACCCTTCCGAATGAAGGGGTACGAGTGGACTGATATACGCCTGCGCTGCGCCTACGCACTATATGCGAGGCCGTCCGAGGTCCGAGGTAAATTCCTCTCGGAACCTCGCTGCTCCGGCCATCCGGGTAGGTCAACTTATGCAGGCCTGCGGCTATGCATACAGGCGGTTAGGGTTATGTAGGGTTGTGCAGGTTCAGGGGAAACCTAGCTATTACAATTATCTCCTCTCCCTAATAGAGCTGCCCCTAGCGACGCACGTAACACGCATGCATTCCGCAGGTCAGTCGCTATAGCAGGAAATCCTAGGGGTTACGGGCATTCCGCATTCCACATTCTACGTATAGTATGGAACGCGACGGTAATAACAAACATAGCTGCATGCAGTAACAAACAAGGCTAGCAAACATTCTATTACCTAGCAACGCTAGCATGATATAGAAGTGTTTCTCTCTCGCCTGCTACTCGTCTCCTACACTCTAGTTTTCTTACTTCGCCCGTTTTCCGCTTCGCTCTCGCCTCGCAGCACGAACGCACACTATACGCACACATACACGCACCAACTCCCTTTTCGGCATAATGCTACCCAAGACCGCGGCTCGGACGGCGATTACCCGTCCGCCTCGCGACGTCGCCTCTAGCGGCGCCGATAACGGTAGGGGGGTGTACTGCCTCCGGTGCATTACGCACATGTAGAAGAGTAAGTTGTACTACGCTACTCGTGCGCTTGTTATGCGCTCAGCTGTCTAACTTCTCGCTAGCCGAGGGATCGGGGGTTCTCACCCTAGCCTGTAACGCTGCCTTAGCGCTAGGCTTGAAGAAGAAGTGTACTCGCTGCGCTAAGGGTCGGCACAAGTGTAAGCGCTTGACGGATCCAAATTTGATCCGTTAGGCTTAGTACCTGCTCGTCTTGCGCGCCTCCTATGCGAAGGCTACTGTTCCTAGCCCTCGCGCGGACCAACTAAGGCGTCGCCTCAATCGGCTAGGTAAGGCCATCGCCTAGAGTAAACGAGTGTTCGCTTCGAACAAGGGGAAGTCCGTAGGTGTATATAACATACCTAAGAAAGGGGGCGTAGAGAGCAGTACCGCGCCTGCGGCCAGTAGCGCACTCGCCGCTACGGGGCTATTAGAGGTAGCGAAAGCTACTAGTGCCCTATAGGGCATCTTTGAGCTGCAGTACGAAGTAAGTCTCCTTTACCCTTGCCTTCACCTACGCGTGCTTACGCGTCTCGCAGATAGCTCGCATAGCCGGCGCGTCTAGGGCTGCCCTAGACGCGTCCGTAGCTACGGCCTTCCCCGAACGGGGTGATTAGGAGCCGGATCAGTCCGGTAAGGACTACAACAGCGACGACGACGGCGACGACGATAACGACGTGCTCGCTAGTGTCTTCGGTACTAATCCGGTTCCGGCTGCTACGCCTGCGCCTGTGCCTACGCCTGCTATTGCCCCGGCTGCGAGTAGCAGTCGGAAGCGCAGGAGGAGGGAGACGACCTCGCCGTTGTCGTCTATAGAGTCAGGGACCCTATAGGCGGCGGGTGCGTCTCTCTTGCGCCTTGCGCGCGCGTGTTCTATTTTCTGCTTTAGTGCGTTTTTTCCTCGATTACATATTTATCAATCAAACGTTGTTTCGCTACTATAGAATTACGACGGGGTTCTTACTGTATAAGGTATTACGACGGAAGTTCTTACTATATAAGGTATTACGATAGATAACTTGCTAAAGCACTATTCTGCTTACGTAGCTACTTACGTGCTTTTCTAGTGCGCTTCGGCTGCGCCTCGAACTCGTCGAGCGCGGCACATTCGCCTATATACTCTTTAGGTTCCTATTGGTCAAATTCCTCGGGCTAGCTACGCTAGCGCACCAAGTACTGCCTCACGCCTTTCCTTAGGCGTGTCCCTAAGATCTTCTCTACCTCGTATAGGCCCTCTTCGTCTGCGAGCGGCAAGCTACCCTTATACGCTTCTCCTGCGCGACTCCGATAGGGCTCAAGGTATAAGACATAGAACACATTGTAGATTAGCGATCCAGCTGGGAGTGCTAGGCGATACGCCTGCTTGCCGATAACGTCGATAACCTTGAATAGTCCAGCGAACTTATTAGCGAACTTCTTGGTAGGTACCTTTAGCCGAAGGTTCTTAGTAGACAACAACACTATGTCTCCGACATTAAAGCTTATTAGAGTGTGCTTCTCGTCGAAGTACTTCTTCTGCGCTTCGCTTGCGCGTCGCTAGCGTTCGGTTAGGGTCTCGTGGTTCCTCTTTAGCCGTTCTGTAGCATTAGCTACGGCCGGTACCTCCCTTTCCAAAAGCTCGCCCCGAGCGTCTCTCGTACGAGTCGCTAGCTCCGGGTTAAAACCATACAAGGCTTTGAACGGGGACATCTTCAAGATAGTATGGTCACTGTTGTTACAGGCGAACTCGGCCTGAGTAAGTATGCCTGCCTAGTCGTCCTGCTGCTCTAAGCAGTAGATACGTAAGTAGGTCTCTACTACTTGATTCATCCGTTCCGTTTGGCCGTTAGTTTGAGCGTAGAAGGCTATGCTTAGCCTGCGTTTAACCTGCGCTTCATAATAGAAATCGGCCTAGAACTGCGACGTGAATACCGATCCTCGATCGCTTACTATACCCGCGGGTAAGCCAAAACGACGGACAATCTTATAGACGAGGATATCAACGAGGTCTACGCTAGTGCATTTCTTGGTAGTAGGCACGAACGTAACTATCTTCGTATACCTGTCGACGATTACAAGGATCGCATTATACACGCTATCGCCTCGCTTGCTAGGCGGAAGGTCCGTAATAAAGTCCTAGGTCAGTTCCTAGAACGGCCTCTTAGGCATCGGCAGCGCAGTCAGCTCGCCGTAGGGGCGATAGCGCCTCGCCTTTGCCTTCTAGCATAAGTCGCACTCTACGACGTACTCGGACACCTCGGTGGACATGCCTAGCTAGAAGTACTTCCGACGGATCAACGCGATCGTTTTGTCCTTACCAAAGTGCCTAGCTAACGGGTTATCGTAGTGCATACGCATGATCTGCGCTCGGAGTGCGTAGTCCTTAGGCACGTATAGTACGTCTCCGACCTACAGGTTCCTATTACGAGCCGTATACTCATCGTATGTGCCTTGGTTGCTTATCGCCTATTCGTACACTGCGCGGGCTTCTGGTTCAGACTAGACTAGGGCGCGTATGTATCCGAGGATCAGGTCTGATACGTTGGCGTACGGATGGTCGTCCTACGCAATCACTCTTGCAATACGTATTAGCGACGTATAGCTCTACTGCGGGTTGCCAGTTTGTCGCTGCTTAGGGAACTCAACCTGTCGTTGCTTACGGTATATGCGCTCGTAGGTTATACGGATGCGAGCTACCTTCGGGTAGTCTGCTTCCATCGTGCGACCGTCCTACAGCTACAGCTTCGTCTGCAAGGTAGGTAGGAGGTTGGTTACCTCTTGCGACTCTTGTACGTAGTCACTGCGCCGCGACGGCGCATCCGCTGGATTCTTCTTGCCGGCTTAGTAGGTGATTGTAAAATCGAACGCCGCAAGGAATATAGCCTATCTGGCCTACCTGCCTATAAGCTTCTTTACGCCTATGAACCTACGTAGGTTCGCGTAATCGACAAGCACCTCAACCGTATACTAAGCGCCTTCGCAGTATAGTCGCTATGTCTTGAACGACTCTACTACTACTAGTAGCTCCGAGTCGTACGTCTTATAGTTGCACTCGGCGGGTATTATCTTCCGAGAGTAGAAGGCAATAGGGTACCATTCTGAGCTAAAGAGTTGACTTAGTACGCCTACAATTGCAAACGTAGAAGCATCGCTTTCGATACGCAGCCGTAACGCCGGGTCGTAGTGCCTCAACAGAGGTGCTTACTAGAACCGCAATTTGATCTCCTAGAACGTATACTCTTCGGCTGCGCCTTAGTTGATAGGCCTAGGCTTCTTCCCTTTAACGGCTCCTTTGGACAGTACTATCAACGGAGCTACTACCCTCGAGTATTCGAAGATGAACCTACGATAGAAATTCGCGAAGCCTAGGAAGGATTGTACCTCCGTTAAGGTAGTAGGTATTGGCTACGCCTTAATTGCGTCTACCCTGCTAGGGTCTATAGCTACGCCGCTAGTAGTTACGACAAACCTAAGGTAGTCAACCTCCTTGCGGAAGAACTTGCACTTCCTTAGTTGCGCGTAGAGTGCGAAGCGCCTGAGCCTCTCAAGCACCGTACGCACGTCCTTCACGTGCTGCTCGCGCGTCTTGCTGTAGATAAGGATGTTATCTAGGTAGACGACGTAGATCATATCCACCAACCTACCTAGGGTACGGTTAATGTAAGCTTAGAAGGTTGCTAGGGCGTTAGTCAGCCCGAAGGGCATAACCTTGTACTGGAAGTAACCGTAGCGCGTACGAAACGCAGTCTTCCAGCGGTCGCTTAGCTTGATGCGGATGCGATAGTACGCGTCCGTAAGGTCGAGACAGGTAAACCATTCGGCTCCTATAAGCCTATCTAGCGTCTCGCCTATAAGGGGCAGAGGGTATCGATTCTTGACGGTAATATCGTTCAGACTACGATAGTCAACACAAAGCCGCAGAGTTCCGTCCTTCTTAGGTACGAACAACACTAGTGTACCTGCTTCCGATAGGCTACCCTCGATCTAGTCATACTCTAGAGCACTTACTATATACTTGTGAAGGTAGTCTAGTTCAGTGCCTAACTGATAGTACAATAGTCGGAAGGGCGGCACGGTGCCGGGTCGCAGGTCAATCGTATGCTCTGCGCCGTCTACAGGTTTGCTACGCTGTTCCTCCGTAGGAAGCAATACGTCTTGGAAGTTACGATACTCCGCTAGGATGTCCAGTAGCGTAACGCCTGCTTCTGTCTTGCGCACTATAACAGCGTAGATACACGACGCTTTGGACATGTTCTTATAGAACTCTAAGGCGTCTTGATACTGCACTTTGAAGAACTCTCCTCCGTAGCGCTACTTATTAGTCGCGCTGCTGACTATTACCTGTTGGTTACGCCTCTATAGGCGGCCCAAGATCAAGTTCGGCTCTAGTGTGTCGTAGGCGTAGAACAAGCCTCCCGACGTGCGTTCCTTGCCCGTAGAGTCTGCGAGTGTAATGCGCAAGTAGTACGCACCGTAGCAGTAACCTATCTGTCCTATAAAGGACGTTACTAGGGGAAGGATAGCATTTTGACGACGGGCTAGGCTATGCTGCAGTATAAAGCTGCGAGACACTACATTGATGTCGGCGGCGTCGTCCAAGATCATAGTCGCTACTACGCGCTTATTATACGCGTCGACTGCTCCGTTGAGCGTACGGGTATAGTGTGCCTAGATAGGCAATAGGTCGTCGCCGTGCTCGATTTCAGTATCTAGAGGTCGCGACTCTTCTCCGATACCTTGCCTTTTTTTGGATCAGACTGCGAGTCGGCTGCGGTTACCTTGCGGACCGCATTCGAAGACTTCTTACGGTCGGCATAGTTAGGGCAGATAGAGTCGGAAGCGATATAACCCTTCTTCTTGTACGAGTAACACTTAAGGTTCTTATACCTAGGTACGGTAGAGCTAGAGGATGCTTTGCTATTACCTCCGCTGCGACTACTACGGCTCTTACTGCGATCGCTACGGTCGTTACGACGCTTAGGTACGTTACTCTCGGTACGCTTACGTTTGCCCTGCGCGCTGTTATCGCGGCGGCCGTAATAATCGTCCTTCTGACGGACGGAAAGGGAAAGGTTAGCCTACTCTAGGCGACGAGCTAGGGCGACAAGGTCGGCACGCTTGGTAGGGATCTTATGACCCTTAACGATGTCCTTGCGAAGCGACGGCTTCAACTTGGCGAGGAGGTAGCGAGTTAGCTGCGCTTCGGTGTAGTTACCGAGTTGGGCTTCTAAGTAGCCAAGCTGACCGGCGAAGTGGCGTACCCCCTGCTCGGGGCCCTGCTTAGCCTTGTCGTAGTCGATCATTACCCCGATTAGGCGATTCGACTGGTCACCGACAACGTTGTATAACCACTCCTTGAAGTCACTCTAAGTATAACCGTTAGGGGGCTTACTATTGTCGTACTCATTATGCTACGTCTCCTACGCTTCGCCTGCGAGCTACATGATTCCGTACAGCACCTTGTCTGTATCGGTGCGATACTCTCGCGGGCTGTTAAGAAAGATGATCTCTAAGCTGCGGATGAACTCGCGACACTCTTTGTCGGTTTCTCCCTTGAAAGCCTTTAGTTTACGAACCTTAGGCCTACGGGTAGAATACGAGTCGCGGGCGACTCGTAGGTCGCTCGTACGAACTACGTCGTCCTCCTCGGAGTCAGACGGCTGTTCTAGCACGAGTGATATAGACGGTGTCCGTGTCGATAGGGTACGTATCGCTAAGGTACCTCGAAGGCTCAGTTAAGCGTACTACCGCAGCAGACGCTAGTACTCCTCTTCGGCGGCTCGAAGAGCTATCTCCTCGCGTAGCCTATTGTTGGCCTGCTCGAGTTGCGTAAGTCTCGCCTACGCCTCGGGTACGAGTCCAAGCTAGGCAGAGGGAGTCTCTCGTAGAGGGACTTCCTCTCCTAGTTAGTAAGGTTGCGCCTAAGGTTACGCTTCCTGCTAGGGGTAGCCTTCGGTCTCTGTAGAGGCTAACGGTTCTCCCTAAGGAGGTTCGTCGTCTACTACTTCGCCCGTAACGCGGCCTACCTACGCAGCGGGTACGGGTACATTGCGAGTTGGTCGTAGAGCCATTAGATTGGATAGACCTCTATAGATCACTACCCTTTGGAAAGGTTAGAAGAATTAGAAATGTAAGAGGGGGTGTGTAGCGATGTATAGAGTCCTCTTTCCTACCGCGTAGGAAAGTGCACAAACTAATTCTTACCCTTCCGAATAAAGGGGTACGAGTGGACTGATATACGCCTGCGCTGCGCCTGCGCACTACATGCGAGGCCGTCCGAGGTCCGAGGTAAATTCCTTTCGGAACCTCGCTGCTCCGGCCATCCGGGTAGGTCAACTTATGCAGGCCTGCGGCCATGCATACAGGCGGTTAGGGTTATGCAGGGTTGTGCAGGTTCAGGGGAAACCTAGCTGTTACAATACCTACTAAACTATATACTATCTCTTAGATTACTAACTATCTGAAGCGAGCCTAGATAGCTTTCTATACTAGGACTACTGTCCTTAGGACAGATAATAAGTCTACTATTAGCAAACAAGTAGAGAAGACTATTACTAATATAGGTATTACCTACCTTAGGTCTGTACCTAATACCTAAGTATAGAATAGAGCTGCTAAGGCAGCTAGAAAATCAATTGTTATTAAAGTAAGAACTATTAGGGTAGAAGCTAATCTTCTATTAAACCTTTGGCTATAGATTATAGATATAGCAATCTACCTGCTTAATAGAACTCCTACCTAGAAGCTTAACTAGACTATACTATTTGAGAAAGTTATAGGAAAGAAGCCTTACCTTTCTTACCTCTATCCGATTAGCTGCAAAGCCTTTGTCCTTAACAAGTATATTCTAAAGCTAGATAAACTAGCCCCTAGGGTACATATTAGTTACCTCCTTAGCTACTCTAGTACTAACATTTTTAATATATAGATCCTATTACTCTATTAAGTTATTAAAAGTAGAGATATGACTTTCAAGGATAATAAGCTATATAATCTATATACAGTTAATAGTCAAACTATTAGTGAATTGATTGATCTATCTATCTATAAGACTATTA